>MKEJ01059931.1:0-15664 GCA_001753735.1 Embelia ribes
GAAAATAGGGGCCTTATAACAGTTTTGGACTTGAGTACCAGCATATAGAAGGTGTATACCGGTACACTGAGGTTACTTACCTGTACACAAACCTCCAATTTTAGTTGAAGAACTCACTGGAAACTTGCACACAGAGGGGTATACTGGTACACGATACACCAAGCCTCTGTACCGGTACACAGACTTTCCAGCTTTGGTTCATAACTCACTAGGAGCCGGCACACAGAGGAGTATACTGATACACCTATGTATTGGTACACCCAGTCAGCGTGAAAAAGGTTGTGGACCCTAGCTTTTTAACACACCTTTTCACTTTACTTTTCTATTATTCCGAAAAGATGGAAGGTAGAGAGAGAGAGAGAATGGAGAAGTGATCTTGAAGCTTGGAGGCTAGGTTTGATCTAGTTCCCGAAGATGGATCCAAAATCTAAGAATAGATTCTTGATTCTTGGAATATAAAGGTCATTTCTACGTAAATTTTTCCTTCAACCATTCGTTAGATTTCTCTCGATTTCTATGCACTTCATGTACGTAAAATTCTTTGAAATTCTTTATCCTCGTGAGGAGTAAAATACCTTTAATTCTCAGTATTTAATTATTTGTTTTCATTTGTTAGATCAAATCGAAAAGTAAAAAAGAAGAGGATTTGGGTTTTTCGACGATTAGCTCTTGAAAGCATTCTAGTGTGCTAATAGATACGAGTAGGTTACGAAATAATAATACACGCATAAGTTTATGTATGTACCTTGCGTGTAAATTGTCTTAAAGTTGAAGCATGATGTATGAAGTAAATTAGAGACATATGAAGTAAATTAGAGATGTATGAGTAATTATTTGAAGTTGTTATATGAAGTATGAAGTATGATTAGAAGTAGAACGAAGCATGGTTAGAAGTTGAACGGAATTACATTGTCATTGCATTGTCATTTATTCATTGAAGTGGCATTTTTGATAAAAACGAAGTTTGGGAATGAAGTTTTCATACTTGTTGAACTTTAAATATGAGATATTTAAAGATGAAGTGAAAGTGAAGAATTTTATATTTTATGAAAGAGCGATGCTCTATTTATTTTGAAGTGAAGAGTGAAGTTTTATAAAGTTGAATTGATAAATCTTGAAGTTTCAAAAGTTATTATATTTGAAGGAGCGATGCTCATTTTTAATAGCGAAGTGAAGAATGAAGTCTTCTGAAGTATATGAAGTTTGATTGTTAATTTTTGAAGTTTTAAACATTTATTATATTTGAAGGAAGTCACAGAGTCGTTTTCCATTTCTTTTTGGGACTAGTGTAAAAATTTACGAAGTTTATGAAGAAAACAAAGAGAGGGTTTGGCGCTCTACCTTGAAAGTTGGGAAACTTGATCAGGAATTTACCTATAACCGTTCCACGAAGAGAACGATTTATAAAAGATTTACGAGGGAACATTATTTTTAAAGAAAAGAAGTTTAGACTCTAGTCCCAAATTTTTAAAAGTTGAAGTCTAGAAGTGAAGTCGAAGTCATGGCAAGTTGCATTGCATTGAAGTTGCATTACATACATCTTTATATGTGGCATGTTTACACATTATGGCACTGCATAACATCGCATATATCCTGTTATTTAATAGACTAACTCATACATTTGTTTTTCCATATTGTATCATAAAATTGTTGTAGGTGCGAAAGCTAGCGAGAGATATCCATGAGATGGCCTGATGATGACAGTACATTTTGAAGATAGATTTATTATCTTATATATTGTTGGCCATATTCATGTTAATTACTTGGCCTTAGTAGTATTGTAGTTGAAGTTTATGTAGTATTATTTGGAGTACGAAGTTAAAGTTGGAAGTTATAGAAGATGTATTTTGTATTACATTTTGTTATAGCCCTTGAAATTATTCGGGCTAGAGCAAAAGTGTAATATACCCTATGTCTCGTGGGTTATGTACTTCGTATTTTGTTGAAGCAAGTAGTTTATTGAAGTTTTAAGAGCGGTGTTTACTTATGCAATGATATAAAAGCCATATGCAAGCTAAGTATGCATTTTGATTCAATATAAAGGCCATATGCATGCTATGGTGTATCTTTTCTTTATGCGTACTCTAATAATAGGAAATGTTGTTGAATGAGAAGTAGAAGAAGCGAAGTAGAAGAAATCTCATTTTTATTTTCTTTCTTTCAAACTATATATATTTTTTTTGTTTCCTTTTCTTTAAAAGAGGAATTAGCTTGCCTCCCGAGTTGTTTGGGATTTCGGGGTATGACAAATATGGTTTAGACAAAAACTTGAAGGGCAAAAACTCTTATGCACATGATCTTTTATGTAATTCACTTCTTATCATCTTAAGATTGTAGCCAAATACTCTATTTTTAATTTTTTTTCTATTAGATAAAAAATTTGGAATATATTATGTGTTCGATCTTTTTATTTGCAAAAAATTTATTTCTGGTTATGACTAGTGAAATCAAGGTTTTAGAGTTTACAATCCAATACCGCATCCCTTGTTATGAGAATTGCTAATTAATTGCTCTTCCATTCCCGTAATTTTGTTTGATTCTTGAGGATAAATAATTTATATTTTTTCAATTGACTTATCTTGTTTTTCGTGCTTTGCATTGTGAGTTAAATGCTCCAATTATGAAGGCATGGAGCACTAAAATATTATTGCCTTTCTGGCTTAAAATTAGAGAGAAAAAAATGATCCAAGTAGTACTCGATGTCATCTCATTACATTGACATGAAAGCCATGTGCAATGTAGATGAATTCCTTCTAGTATTTCTCAAAAGAAAATTTAGAGATTTAAGTAGGGATGAGTGGATGACCATTTTAATTTGTAATAGCCAATGCATCTAAAATCGATAAGAATTCATTTATGTTATCTTTTGCTTGTTAGATGGATAAGATACGAAAAATAAATGATCATTAGGGTTTGATACAATTTTGGTATGAAAGCTTTAGGTAATCTATTTAGTCCAAATGGAACACATGTTACCCTTTATTCAAGGGTTATCCGTTAAATATTCAACTAATTATTTTCTATCGTTTATAAATGTATGGTGAAAATAACAAAAGTAAAGACATTTGGAGGAGAAAAACACTTAAGCTATGTTTCTCCTTTTTCATAGAGTCAAATTGTTAAAAAGAAAAACAAAATGTTCTTAACCCTAATGCGATCATATTTATTAGTTTTGTGGATAATATAGCTATTATTTTGCCTTCGATGAAACACTAAAGTATATGAATGATAAATGATTTGAAAGGGTAAGTTATAATTTAGACCATCCAACAATGAACTAACTGTCAATTATATTTCTTAATTTTAGTTTTCGTTGTTTAAGTCCCCTGGCTCTTATTCATTGGTCAATATTGTCATGCCCCGTAATTTACCATCTTACGAGCACGCGAATAACCTTACACCATAAATATAACACAACTACAATAGAGGCTAAACCAAACAATCTCCACGAATAATAATATATGTCATATATAAATGTCCAACTAAACTCAAATAAATCTCAAAGTAATTTGGGCATGAAGCAGTCCGCCTATATATATAAAACTTAGTCTAAAATATCTCTTAGCCCAATGGTCTAAAATAATAAATTAACAATTGTCTCAAAGTGAAAAGAAATTCCTATGATACTTAATCGAGTGAGCTTCAGTACAATTTCTAGCCACATATATGAGGATTTCCGATACCTGTTTCTGTTTGGGGTTACACGAGAAAAACAAAAAATTAAGAAAAAGCATCCAAAATGGACGATTATGATACTGCATTGAAAACTAACCACCACGAGAAACTCTATAAAGCAATACCTAGCATGTATCACGACTGCAAATGATAAGTTTTACTCTTTGTAAACAATCCAGATCACCTAAGCATCGGTCAAAAAATAAATACCATATTGATATGATATATTTTATTGCGCACTCTCTTGGTCTTTTTTTCTTAAGGATTGTACGTTTCACGATCAAGATCATCAATCTATCTTTTTCGGAAAAAAACATAATAATATTTTGTTGCTGGCAAATTTTATTTTGGGTTATCAACGAGCATTTTCTTGATTCTCTTTTTGAAGGGTCGTACATTTTACGACCGAGAGTGTCGTTTTCGCAATTTTAATCATATATTGGTTGTGACTCCCGTTTATAAGGACGAATTCTTTTGATATTTTTTTCCAAGGATCGTAAGTTTTATGATCATGATGACCAACTTATTACTTTCAAAATTTAATAATAAATACGTTGTGACATAATTTATTTTGGCCTTATCAAGGCGCATTCTCTTGATTTTTTTTAAGGATTATACAATTACGATCAAGATCAGCAGTGTATCATTTTTGAAAATTTAATACTATATTGCTTGTGACATAATTTATTCTCAGTAATAAGGGCGCATGCTCTTGATTTTTTAGGATCTCACGATTCACAATCAAGATCACGAAAATCTACTTTAAACAGAAGACCGAGTAGATTAGATTACTTTTTAACTGAAAATTTTCCCAGATTATTCTACATAAACTGGAAGTAAATTAATCTGTCTAATTGGAAAATAGTTACGCACTATCGACCGGAATTTTTGCCTCTCTTTATCCTATTCCTCAGGTCTAGTTTGGGAATATTGATACTTTTTAAAATTCATTTTTTAAAATTGATTTTGAAAGTTGTTTCTAAAAACACATATAATTCAAATGTTTGGTAAATAAATGCCAAAAATTGTTTTAATAAGTAATGTAATATCTGGTAAAGTGATATTTTTTATGATAAAATTGCAAAAATAGATATATATTGGGAATATAAGAAATATAATTGAGATTTTTATGATAATTAATAGGAAAAAAAAATAGAAGCAACTTTTTAAAACATCCCTAAGGCTGCTTCTAAAAGTGCCCTTAGAAAAGAGAAATAGATTATTAAAAATAGATATTATAGAGTTTACCAAATACCTTATATTATAATTTTTTCAAAAAAAAAAAAAAAACAGAAAACAAAAAGTAATCCTAAACTGGCCCTAGCTCTGAGAAGGGTAGTTTTCAATGTTAGATACTTTTCATACTTCATGGAAGCAACATCAATAATAAATTCGCGCATGACCAAGTTACAATCTAAGATCTATAATCATAGTATGCTCATATTTCACTTAATTCATAATATATTTGTGATACTTTTATAGAACAAAGAAAAGTTAGTGTCACTCTTAATTTTCTCTTTATGGATAGAGGAGAAAGGGATTGCCAAGTTGAGGATTGTGTTGGGCAAAATAATATGGCATTCGCAAGCCGATAAATAATTACAGAACCTCAGCGAGTAAACAACTCAACCCAAATACAAAATACGCAACGAAAATAAATAATATTGTCCAAATGAAAGGAAACGAAATCACCAACATACACAAACAGAAAGTAAATGACAATAATAATTTTTTACGCGGTAAACCCAAATTGGAAAAAATTACGGAGATTTTTCTAACTCATCAAACTCATTATTATATCAAATTTAGGTATACAATTAACTTGTACATAATGAGAAATCAACAATAAAAAATATAAGGTATAAGAATCACTATCTCAAAATACGAATAGAAATCAAAATCAAGATTTTTACCCACAACTTGATTGACAACAATGAAGAATTTTCCAAAATCACCTCAAACCCTAAATGTTGATTCACCACAAAATTTGGATCTCCTTCTTGATTTACCTCTTAATTTCTCACAAATCTTTATTGATAATAATGAAAATTTGGCATCTAAAATTCTCAAATTTTCTCTCTCAAGCCAAAAATTATTTTGGTTGAATAATATTGCAATTCACCTATAAACAACGCATAAAATAGTGTTGCATAATCAACTTTTTAGAAATTATAGAATTGGTCCTTGTAATTTTTTAAAATTACAAAAATGCCTCAGCTATTTAAAATAACACCAGCCAATATTTGATCAAAAAATGGCCTAGATTTTTGGGCTTAAAAGTTCCGTATTGAACCCTTTCAAGCCCCATTTGATCCCGAATTCCGTTTATTTAATACCAAATAAACCTGCGATTTTAACACACATCCAAGCTCCCATCGACTACTCATGAACGTTATCCTCCACGTAGGAAGGATACCCAACAAACTCCCCCAACCGACTAGGTAGATGATTCCGCCAACTATGCAGCTCCTCGATAGAATTTAAACTTTCCCCTTAAGAGAATCTTCATCATCATATCCGAGTCATTATCATCCGTATGAATCTTCTTCAACTAAAGTAACCACGAGTCCAATGCTTCTCGAAGTCATTGATACCTAGTATCAATATGTTTCGTTCTAGAGTGAAATGAAAATTTTTTCGCCAAGTGTATAGTACTTTGGTTATCTCAAAATGCCTTCTTTTCTTCTTCTTCTTCTTCTTCTTCTTCTTCTTCTTCTTCTTCTTCTTCTTCTTCTTCTTCTTTTGCTTCAAACCAAACTCAATTGTGAATTTCATTATCCACTTTTTCTCTTTCACCACTTCAGTAGAAGGGATAAACTCAGCCTTAGTTGTGGAAAATGCAACACATTTTTTCAATCTTAAGAGGCATGCTACGACTTTCTGGCATAAGACACCATATATCTAGAGGTAAATTTTTTAACAATCCAAATCCATAACCAAATCAAAATAAAATATCAGGCCTTGTAAAATCCACTTCACAACCTCCCAATGTTGCCTTCCTAGATTAGACAAGTATCAGCTCAAGGTTCCAACATTGAATGTAATATCAGGCCTCATATAAACATTTTCCTCATATTCATCTTCTTTTTATCCGAAAATTGACACATCTTCAAGGTTAACTTAAAGTGGGAAGCAAGAAAGATGCTTACCGCTTTAGCCTATATTGTTGAAAAACCTTCTCAATATATTTTTCTTGTGAGACAAATATCTTCTTGGAAACTCAGTCCGAGGAATCTCAATGCCAAGAATATGTCAAACCGGGCTTAAATCTATCATAAGAAAATACTTGCTTTAACTATCTTTTAACTCCTTAATCTGAGACTTGTTCTTATCAATGATCACCATGTCATCCATATAACGCAATAAAATAATATAATCAGCATCGATAACTTTTGGATGAACACACAATAATCCAGCTTCAATCTATATCCATGCCCAGTCATAACCGAATAAATTTATAATATCAAATCCTTGGTGCTTGCTTCGACTTGTAACGACTCTTTACAAGCTTGATTGGATAGTGGATAATGGCGCTTTTATCCAATACACGTCATATTAGGATGTTTTCTCGAAGTATGAGGCCAGTAATTTTGGAATTGTTAGGATGGGTAACAATGAAAAGTCAAAGATTATTGGTATCAATGGTATTGATACTGTGACTAAAAATTGCACCACTTGTGTTCTTAAGGAAGTAAGCATATTCTCGATATTTTGTTAAACCTTCTATCTGTATGAAAGTTAGATGGTGATGGTTATGCTAATACATTTTTCGGTATTGAGTGGATTGTCATGAAAAATATGATGGTTGTCATAAGGGGAAAATGAGACTAAAATTTTTATGTAGTTAGAACTGTTATTTCAAAGAATGTAGTGAATACTTGTTGGATTGATTTGGCTTCAGAATTATATCAAGAAGTTGGTGCATATGAATGAGAAGAGGCTAGACATCTTTGCGAAGAAGAATGTCTTGCCGGAATTGAAAAAGTCGAACACTATTGGGCCGGTAAACAAAAAAGAGTTCCATTCAAGTAAGCTACTTCAACAAGGAAATCTGAAGTATTGGAGTTGATAAACTCTGATGTTTATGAGCCGGTGAAGAAGAAATGTTAGGTAATGCCTATTATTTATGACAATCATCGATGATAATTTAAGGTTATACATGGAAGTCGAAAAATCAAGTTTTTGATACCTTTAAGACTTTCAATACTTTGGTTGATAGAGAAACTAGAAAGAAGGTGAATCGTATCCATTTGAATAACGAAGGAGATTATTCGAGGCCATTTGACAAATTTTTCCAAGAGCATGGTACTCAACACCAAAAATCACAGTTAAATATATTACAATTGAATGGTTTTGCCTAAAGGATGAATAGGACATTGGTTGAAAAGATAAGGTATGTGCTTTCAAAAAGCACATTCATCGAGATAATTTTGGGTAAATCATTGATTATTATAGTACATGTGATAAACCTAATGCCATGTGTGCCTTTGTTGTTTGATATACCAAACCATGTTTAGAATGGGAAAAAAGTCTTCTACACTGTGTGTTTGGGTATTTTACCTATTTACATATTCCCAAGGAAGAGAGATTGAAATTTAATAACAAGATGAGAAAGTGTGTGTTTATTGGCTATGAGTTTGATGAGTTCGGGTACCGATTCTTATTCAGAAGAGTAAGAAGCTTATGTAGAGTCGTAATATTGTATAGATGGATCATTGATAACATTAAATTTGTGACAATTTGTGCCAATTTTAGAAGAAGAAGAATTTATTAAAAATTTGTTGATGCCTAATAACCCTATATAAGTGTTGTTGAAGATATCATTGATGAAAATCCAGGCATGGTTCCTATATTTAATAATATTATGAATATGAATAAAGTCGTCGATGATACCATAGATGTAATGGCCCGAAAATTTTCAACCAGTCATCTGAAAGAAGAATCAGTTGACTGGACAATCAATCAGTTGTTAAGGAGGAATAAGTCAACTTATTTGGTCGGTGGGGTATTATGAGAGTGACACTTGTCCAGACACGTGAAAATTTTCTAGAATTTCAACATGTATTTCATATTTAGCAAGCTAGGCAATCAGTCGATTGTGCCCCAAAACAGTCAATTGTTTCGGGCTGAAATGTAAAAGTGACAAGTGGCAACACCCTAACTATCAATTTTACCCACAAAACCCTATAAATACACCCTCCTCCTTGCCCATTTCGGTATGAATGTATACATGTATATGTGTGAATGAATAAAGAGTGAAGTGAAAGTGACCATCAAATTAAAATAGCCTTAGGCGATATCATGGCAGTGCTTAGCCAACTGAGACATCACCTGTAAGGTAAGGCTCTAAATGAAAACCTTGATGAATTACGTTTATGGCTGTTATTGGGCAGATAAGTCAACTATTTTGCCTCAATAGTCAACTGCACTAAGGACTCTAGATCGTCTCCAAGTATTATCGAGAGTTTGAGAACCTGTGTAGATATGCCCCAGAGTTTGTGCAAAAAGAATGGCATAAGATGACAAGGTTTCAAAATAGGCAACTATCCAAATCCAAAATATGATATACCCTCTCTAGCCCTATAACTGTGAGTCCATGGTGAACCTGGCCAGAGAGGCCGAACGTATATTACTCTGAGGTATGCATATACCATTTCTCATAAGAATCGTGAAATTATTGATTTACTGATTGGTGTTAGGACAGATACCTGGATGTGATTAGGAATGTTGTGACCCAATGACCTTGTGACCAGACATATAGAAATTGTAAAATGTATGAAGCCTAGTCAATAAGGATTGAGTAAGGAATTTTGGATAAACTAGAGACTTTAGTTAAACCTCTATAGTAGAGGCTTGGCCATAGAGAAAAGACTACCTTGAACTTCGAAGACAAAATTCTAGTTACTTGCAAATAGTTATAATGACCTGAAAATTTTCAACCAGCCAACTAAAAGAAGAATTAGTACACTGGACAATCAGTCGACTGTTAAGGAGGAATAAGTCAACTTATGTAGTTGGTAGGGTATTTTGAGAGTGACAGGTATCTAGACACATGGCAAAATCCCATAATTTCAACATGTGTTTCTTATTCAACAAGCTAGTCAATCAGTCGACTGTTTGCCCCAAAATAGTTGACTATTTCAGGCTAGAATATGAAAGTGACAAGTGGCAATACCCTAACAATGAGTTTCACCCCCAAAAACCCTATAAATACCCTCTCCCCCTTTCCTGTTTCAATATGAGTGTATACGTGTGTGGTGTGTATGTGAAGAAAAAGTTAAGTAAGAATGAGAAAAGAGTGAGGGAAGGAAAATAATAAAGAAACTGAGTGAGCCCCGACCACTCGACGTGACCATCAAGTTAAGATTGCCTTAGGTGATATCATGGTAGTGCTTAGCCAACCAATATGCCACCAGTAAGGTAAGGCACTTAAAGTAAACCTTGATGACTTTTGTTGGTTGTTTTGCCCCAACAATTGACTGATTCTGACGGGAAGCTTGAGAACAAAGTAAAATATGTATTTGTTTCCAGTTTTGAGCCATAGAACCATTGAGATGTAAAGATATGGTGATGACAATGATGGGACCGCCCCCTCATGCAAGCACTATTACTTACTTAGACAACTACTTAAAATGATAGAGGTACGATTAGGATATTTCTCTAGTAAATTTGTGATTTTGGCTAAACTTTATCATTTTATGATTTTCTTCATACGTGCATAATGAGTCATATTGAGGCATGTACAGTAGGAATGCATGTGCCCTGTACTTGAATTGTAGGTAGTGTTATTATGATATGGTAAGATATGTGGATTAGAGGAAATGAGTAAAGTAGTTGAATTATTGTAGCGTTGTTAAGTGCCCCAGAGTATATGGATGGATTGATAGATGAGAAAGAACAAAATAAAAGAATGATATGATGTAGCGTTAACACCAAGATGTATTATTAAGGACGTGGTTTAAATAACGTGACCTACCAATGATAGATTAAACTATATGGGTCTATGACCTGCAAACTTATTGGTAGACAAGCAAAGATGAGTTAATGGGCCAATGGGACGTGGTAATGATGTCCAAAGAATGGAAATTGCTTAATGCGTTGATGTTATAAGAATGGATAAAGTGAAGAAGCGATAAAGTACTACTAAGTGCCTTAAGACCTGTAGAAGTATAGATTGATAGGATCAGATGGGGTAAATGGACTAGAATAAAAAAAATTTGATAGGTAATCTGGACCTCGTACGTGCTACAAGGAATTGGAAGGAAATTCAACGTGAAAATAGTGGTTTAACGACTTAGAAGCCTATGAAGAGACAAGGGGAGATATAGAGATAATATGGCAAGAACATACCCTCTCTAAGGATTCAATACGATATATGAGGGACACCCTTAAAGACATTATACGGACCTTGAAGGGAAGTATGATTGCGTATGAAATAACCAGGACTCCCCCAAAATAATATGGAAAACGAGTTTAGATGGGTACAAATTAAGTGAGCATTACAACAGGCTAATTACGTGTGGAGACTCTAGAGGATTAAGAGTTAAAAGGTAAGAAGTTTTGACGAGAAGTCAAAATAATCAAGTTTTTCTGGAAAGAAAAATACGATAAGGATTCAGACGATAGGCATGACGCAGAAACCCATTAAGAAAGACTTAGTTAGACTTTGCTATTATATGATAATAAGGACGAAATGATAATGACCTAGCTTTTGGACCCTTCATATGATTATTCGAGGTCCCGACACACTTGGGAAATTGTTATCAATGATAATCTAAGATACTTTTATCTTTGAGTCTGATACGTGGGATTTTGTGTTTATGTGCATATTCTGGAAGTAGTAGTACATAAGATGCTTGAGTAAAGAGGTAAGGCAAACCACGTATATCTTTGAGTCTGTAATGTGGAATTTTAGTGGTTATGCGTATAGTTTGGGAGAATTAGTGCATAATGTGTTTGGATAATAATTACACATTTGGAAGTATTAAGAGACCTTCGTGTCATTTGATCGCATTTGACTTAAGAGTAAAAGAGCATATGTGCACATCATGCATAAAATCATGAGTAAGCATGTGTTTTGAAGTAAATGAGAAATAAAGAAACATTTTCATCCACCATATGTAAATAGTGCAAATCGGCGAATGCGATATGTTGAGAAGAAATTATGTGTCTCCTATGTGAAACTTAAGACGAATATGTATGCAAATATGAGAAGTATAAGTGAAAGATATTATTGAGATATATGCATGATATGTTTGTGTGAAATAATAAAATTTTGTTGGGAAAATAAAATGTGACTATAATCCACTTCCGGTGAATTTTGAAATGTGGGCCTAAACAGGCATTTGAAAAACTTGAGACTTTGAATGGCTTCTGAGAAAATTGTGGATTGTAAAGCTCTAAGTAGGATCCCTGGATAGGTCCCCCTGCATATTTGAGATTCGATCGGGTCACGGGAGTGGCTCAGGGTGTGGAAGGGCACCTACCTAAATCTTTATGCATAAAGTCTCGAGTGAAGTATTTCTCTGGTTTTAATATTTTGCTCCCAGGATAGACTATGATATGTGTGTATGTATGCTTGTGAAAGCTTTAAGAAAATGACACTTGAGAAATGGGTTGTTGAAATGGCTATTTGCGAAAGTTTTCTTTAAGCATGAAAAACATGATTTTTACGCCTTAATCGATAAGCGTGTTATTTTTACTCGAAAAATGCCATACCATCTGTTATGTTTATGTGATTTGGAAACTAGCATATAAGAGATTTTGAAGGCTCGATCCATCTTTGTATATGAACAGTTGCTAGAGGATGGCGAAAAAATGAAGAGTCCAGCAGGAAGGTCTTAGTTTATGAAGAAAGTTTGTGTCCATATCGGCCTGTATAAGTATATGTAAATTCTGTAAGATATAGGTAGATAGTTACGATGGTAGTTGTAGTGAGAAATTTGATGGTGACATGTAATGTAATACTATGAATCTAGTTTTATAATAAAGAATTATAGATCAAGCTTTTAGCAATTTATGCCTTTTCATGTTATGGTGATATATTACATTTAGATCATGTGATAGATTTCGTGGGATCCGGGGGCATGACAATTGATGATAATTAGGTTGATGTTGAGAATGCCAATAATGAAGATGTCGATGGATGAATGTCGAGGTAGAGAACAAAAATATGGATCAATATGTTCCTAATGCTCCTAGAAGATCTATCCGAGATAGACGTCCGTTCTCATTATCTGCCGAATAATTATGGGTTTATCCAATGAGGAAGAAGCTGAATTTTTTCGATGAATCGATGAAGGTAGAGGATGAAAATGAGTTGTTAGATTGTCATCTTGGCATAAAGGTTCTCAAACTTTTCCCATAACATCTTCGTATTGGTTTTCGATCTCACATTGTTGACAATATTTGAGTTAATCCATTGAAATATGTAACGTTCCTCTATGGTTTTGCATCCAAGAACACCGGACCGTAGAAGTCTTTCACATAGAGTAAACCTCCCATCTCATCATTCTACGCTAGTAATTTGAGGGCTTCAAAATCATCTTTTTGGATGTGTTAGCATTTGTATCCTCCATTTTCCACTAAGGATTGTCAGGCTAATCTCTTATACCACATTGTTGGGATTGGCAAGCACAAATTTCCAAACACAATGAAACCAATTCAAATAAACACAATAATACCTAAGTGTAAGAAAAAGAAATCATAAACGCAATGTACACAATTATAAGTAAACGACACGAGCCATTTTTTACATAGAAAACCAAAATTCGGAAAAGAAAACCACAACACTTTCTCTACCTCGTAAACTCTTCACTATATCAAGCAAGTGTACAATGTCACTCATACACAACGAGGAAGCACAACGAAAATGAGAAAATATACGAGAATCACTACTACAAATAAGAAAGAGTACACTGAGACAAGAAATTAACACAAGCTAAACACATTACAATTGAAAAGCCTCAACAACAATAAAAGAATCTCAATCACCTAAAAACCTTTAGATAATCCTCAAACAAGTTTGGATTGAAATCCCTTTCTTCATCTCTCTTTCTATCTTTAAAACCCTCTTTTGAATATAGTGGCTCACTCTTGATATTATGTCAAGATTTAATCCTAAATGACACATCAAGGGTCTATTTATAGTTGCCTATGAAATATGGGACCTATAGTGGGTCAAATCCCGAATCAAAATTAAGACCTACATGTTTCGCCCATGCATTACCAATACCCAATGTTTGATATTCTAAACCTTGCCAATGTTCGCTTCCAAACTCCATCCATTTGATCCCGAATGAATCCTGATCTTTTAACACGCATTCGTGCTCCCTAGGCTACTCGGTAACGTTCTTTCCCTGCCTCAGAGGGATACCTAACATCACCTCTTTATAAAGTTGAATGCACTTTCCAAAAAGATTAACAATTACTAAATGTGAGGTTTATCTATTCAAAAAGGCAAGACTAGTACTTTTTAGGAATTAAAGCAAAAGTCGGGACTTTTTGTGCTTGAATAGATACTATTGAGATATCTTAAGCTACAAACCGAAAAGTTAGGTTCGTTTGTAATCTATAAGAAAGGTCATGAACCTTTGTTATTAAGCAAAAAGTTGTGACCTTTGGCAATTTCCGAAGATGAATAATTAAAAATTGTAATTATTAAAATTCAAGTCAAGTATATCGGATCCTCCAAATACACATGTACTTGCACGCATGCCATGCCACGGCGGCAACCAATACAATATAGTTTTCAAGTGAAAGGTCATGACCTTTTGTTTGGTT
Organism: Embelia ribes; assembly: GCA_001753735.1. Taxonomy (NCBI): domain Eukaryota; kingdom Viridiplantae; phylum Streptophyta; class Magnoliopsida; order Ericales; family Primulaceae; genus Embelia; species Embelia ribes. The sequence goes on from MKEJ01059931.1 coordinate 14,458, forward strand.
GAAAACGTTAAGCAAAAAAGTTCAACTTATTTATGTCTGGAAAAAAAGTTGGAGCAAACCACTTTAAATTATTCTGCTTATTTAGGTTAAAAGAGCAAATAAGTTCGAATTAAAAACTGCATAATCAAATACAATATAGCTTTTAAGTTAAAAAATAGAAAAACTTGAACTTAAAAACTCTCACTAAACAAATCCAAAATCAATGATCATATTTTTCTTTTTCGAGACCTTTAATACAAATATTCCATATGTCTATAAATAATAAATTTATTTTCTTTTTGGCAGGACCAAACAAATTTGTTCATTTCAATTTCGAGATTCTTCAATCATTGCAATGATTAAGTAAATTACCATTATTGGCCCTTCATGATTATTAAAGATAATAATAAAACAAAAACGTTATAGGATACTTTTAAGTCATTTTAACTCATGTTGTGTATTATGTAGTCATTATTTGTGGACAGAAAAATAAGATTTATGTTGCAAAATAATATTTTTTTCATAATATTAACATTTATTACTCCATATTTTAGGATTTTTCCTTTGTAAATTTGTTGGTGCAACTGCTTTAACCTTGAGGTATTCCTGGAATCAAAATATGACCTGAAAAATCTGCACAATATGTTAGCAAAAATATTGTATGATACTTATTGGCTAAGGCACAGGTATCTCGCTCTCTTTATGGAGATTCAAGCCCTCTACAGTTGGCGAAGCCTTGAACTGTTGTAGAAATTTCTCTTGACTTGTCCTCTCAAGATACAACACCCCGATTGGAATCGTATATTCCAGCCTACTTTGCACAGATACCTCTTCTTTTAAAGTTCTATATCTAAATATTAGTGACTAGGAAAATGTTTATCAAAATGAACACTTTGTAAATTTTTTTATAGAACACCTTTACTTAGGTGTTTATATGTCGAAAACTTGCAAAATGAGATGATAAAATTCAATTAATTCTTTGCTATTTATAGGCATTTCAAGACATGCTTAGTGTCCTAAGTTTTGACACTTAAACCCCCAAGGTGTGACTTAACTTGACACCTAACCATCATAGCTGTCCTTATGCATGAATATGAGATGCTAAAATTTGACACTCAATATCAAATGTGTTATTATGCATGGACACAAAATGATCAAAAGACGACACTTAATTAATCAGGTGTTATTTAATTAATTAGATGTAATATTGTTAATTTGCAAAATTTGT
>MKEJ01059936.1:0-10637 GCA_001753735.1 Embelia ribes
TTTTGGTCGCCAAATTTGGATACCCAATATATATTTGGAGATCGTCTCTATTCAATTTTAAGTGTATAGAATGGGATAAACTTCCCAATTTTTTCTTTTAATCACTTTTCCCCCCTCATTTCCTCTCTTTAGATATAGATCTCTGCAACAGGAAGATCCACAACTCCCCTTCTCTCCCACCTCAGTCAAGATTGAATTGCATAACCATACCAGAAAATAAAATTTGAGAGAGAACGAAACCTCCCCTTCCTCCCTCCTCATTTATGGACCTTATTTTTCCAAAATAAGCAGAGATCTACTGCTCCTCTCCAAAGAAAATTCCACTCTGGTCAATAAAAGACCATCTCCGGCAGTGGCGGAAATCATGGTGCCGCTGCCACCAAGCGTGCCGCGCTCATCGACGTAGATGAGACTGCGTCAAGAGAAAGCACTGTTTTCTGCTCCAGTTGACATTTGTTAATAATTTGTTTTAATGCTTTTCCTCAAATAAGAAAATAAAATTAAAAACAAATTTAATTTGAGTATTTTATTATTTGGCGACTGAAAAATAGGAACTCTGCTGTGAAATTTTACTGAAATTGGGTCTCTACAATTTAAAGGCCCAAATTTAGAGACCCAAAAATAAAGACACTGTTGAGGATGCTCTCAAGTAGTCATTCGTTCTTCACTTGACTACTTACAATATCACCCTTTTCGTTCCCCAATATTTCCGATGCCATGTCACCCATTTCCCATTTCCTTTCTGTACCAGTTCTATTATCAAAATCTGCAATAGTGATCCAAGCCATATCAAGCTACTTCCCTCGTTCCTATCATTTCCACTCCTATTTTTTTCTAGCATATCCGCACACACCTCATAATCATCCTCATCCTTTCACCACTATAACAAATTCACAAACAATTGATTATGCAATTTTTTTTATAAGGAATTACCTTTTTAAAAAGAGTGCTTCAAAGGGTTGATCCTTGAACAAGACCCTACTAAGAACCATTAAAATAGAGCCTACAAAATCCATAAAAGGACCTACATACAAAGACGACCGACTAGTCCACACAAAGAGGGAAGCAAGGATCTTCCCTTTCAACATAAGTAAAAAATTCTCTATTCTTAAAAACTTTCGAGTTCCTCTCATGCAAAATACTCCACATTACAAAGATCGGAATGATTTGCCAAAAGTTATTGAATGCAACGAATGCCTTTTTAAGAGAATTTCTAAAAGAAAAATGATTTAGGTACTTACAATCGTGGAATGAAGCTGTACAAACACCTACATTTAATTGTGTCCCATTCTACACCCCCTGATATTATTTATCCAAATCCCTACATAAAATAAATTATTATTCGTATAAATGATTCTTAACACCATGACAAACGATGCAAGTATTGAAACACAATATTACAATGACAACTTACACAGTTCTCTACTTTTTTAACTAACTAGTTCCATTGACAATAGAAAAGGCTAACTTAGCTTGCCAAAACAACAAATAAACTGCAACCCAACAAACCAAATGTAGTCCAATTTTTAGGGGGGGGAATAAAAAATGCTTGAAAAGCTGCAACCCAACGAATCCTCGGAGGTAGAGGATCAGGACTCAACACAAAGGCATTTACACAGTTTTCTAATATTTTTAAATTACGCAATTAAGCATCTCATTGCTCTTTCTCAAATACCTGATTTGGCATCATAATTATACATAGATGACAGCAAATCCATCGAAACCTTAACCCCCGGCACACAATTCGCGAACAGAAGCGCGAACTGATTAGCATCAGCCACCCCGAAACTGAAATCGAACCTATCGGAATTCTCCGGAACCTTCTCCAGTGTGAAGACCTTCTTAACAAAGTTCGAATTGAGGGGGCACGAGACATCGCCGGCCTCGATCTGGTTGATGACGTGGAGCCAGGAGTCGCGGGTGCAGAGGAGAAAGCCGAGCTGGGAGAGATCGGGTTTGGGGGAGAGAGAGAGATGGGAGAGGTTGAGGTCCAGGTGGCCCGAGTGGGTGAACCCGAACTCGTCGATCGGGATGGCGGAGCGGGCGTCGGAGCGGATGGAGGTGAGGCGGATCTCGGCGGTGGTGGTGATGGTGAGGAGGAGCACGGCGGCGACGACGGTGACGATGGATATGGTTGCCATCTCTCTCTCTCTCTATGAATTAAGTTTGGCAGTTTGGTTAAGCGGAGATAGAATGTTCAAGCGTGGTATTTATTACGGGTATTTATTATGGGTAGGGGTGGGCAGTAAACCAACCTCCTATTTGGTTTTAAAATTTTTACAATGGTTCGGTTCGATTTTTACACTCGCAAAAATTTGGATATTTCAATTTTTCGGTTCGGCCTACGGATTGAAAAATAATGATTCGATTTGAATCGAACCTAATCAAAATTTTCAAATTACGAAATTACCCCTATTATATATATATATATCTGCTCAACCATGGCTCCCAAACCCTAAATTCCGCTGCCCCTCTCTCATGATTAATTGAACTCTTTGAAATCAAAAGCTCTTTGTACATGCATATATACACACGTGTATATGTATATATATATATTTTTTTTTATTTTTTGAATCTCGTCACCGATTCTCTCCCGCTGTAGATTTGGGCGATGATAATAATCTTTGGAAAATATTAGACGATTGGGGAATTGAATGGCGAGGTAGATCTGCTGCCGTAAAAGTTTTTCGTTTGTGAATCTAAGCCCGTTTTGTTTGTGCTAATTATTTGACTTTTAACTTTATGAAAAAAATATTGATCTGCTAATTTTAAAATTATATTTTGATGGTACCATTCTAATTTTAGAATCATATTTTGATGGTACCTTTTTTTTTTTTTTTTTTTTTGTTTATTTTTAATAAATTTTTAAGGGTAAAGTTCATTGAATTTTTTTCAATTTGCCCTCAATCCTTTTATTTTTTTCAATTTAACTCTTATTGTTTTTGTTAACCCAAATTTTGATCAAATATATTTTGATGATGAAAAATGAGTCAAAAACAAAATTTAATTTATATTCATTAGGAGACTAATGTTTGAGCAGATTTACATGAAGGTACAAAGTCTATTACAAGCTCAAAACATAATAAAACTTGAAGAAAAATAAGCCTCGAAAAAGTAGAGGCATGAACGATATACTTTAAGAAAAACTGTTCAGTAAAATTGTCATATCTCTTAGCTCTTATGACTAGAAATTTACAAAATATGACTAGAAATATAATTCAAATATCTACAAGTTTCATATTTTGGTAAAAATCTAATTCAAAGTGGAAAAGTGTCAAAATAAAGACAAACAATTCACGCATTCAAAACCAACACTGTTTCGTAAAATGGGCATATCGCTCAGTTCGTGGATCCAATGAAAATTTACTTTATATTCCTAGAAAGGGAATTCAAAAATTTACAACTTTCGTGCTTTGACAAAGATAATGGTCAAAATAACCAAAAATCACAACAATATAAGAGTTGGCCAACGTTGACCATATATGTATGGGGCATTGACAGTATATGGACGGGGGGTTGACCATATACAGACGGGACAATTCACCGCCTACAGTTAGAGGGTTGTCTACACTCGGACATAGAATCAACCGTACAGATAGTCAACAGTATACGGACATGCGATCGTATACGGACAAAAGGGTGACAACATGCAGACAGAAGCTTGTTCATAAAAATGGTTGATACACTTCCATGTGTTCAATAATTTTTGTCATATCTCAATCCGAGCTAAAACACTATATCATCCCTTCAAGCTCTCTCATATTTCTAAGCAACAAGCAATAGTTCAACAATTTAAATTTCATAGTTTCACATATTTGCTTGTAAATTCTTATACTCAAGAGCTTCAATCTCCATTATTTTATGAGTATAAGAATTCAGTTGTAAATCATTTCTGATACTACTAAGTTGTAAATGTATATTTTTATTGAAGGGGTTGTCTCAAATATAGTAGTCAGCACTCGTGAAGTTGAATGAGTTGTAATATTTATCTGGATGATAAAGGAACCTCAAGTAACGCTTGAGAGAGTGGACGTAAGAGATCAATTGATCTTTAGCCGAACTACTATAAAACTTTGTTTGCAATCTCTATCCCTTTAACTCTTTTAATATTAGTTATTTATTTTTATTAATATTTTTGTGATAAAGTTTTTAAAGAGTTATTCAATTCAAAAAGTTTTTGAGTTCCACTTTTAACACAATTCCCCCCCAATTGTGTTTGTCTAAGGGATAACACTTTTATTCTCGTTTTAATTTGCACCCTATATTTCAATTTAGCTTATATACTTTTAGTCTCTTTATAATATATCTCAACCTTTTTTTCCTGTTTCAATTTACTACTATCATTAATAAATTTAACTTTAATTATAGATATCATATTGAAATAATATCCCATCATTTATTTAAAAAAAATTGATATGTAAATGGATTAGTTAGGAATAAATAATGCATTTAACGCATATTTTTAACGTATCATAAATGTTTAATTATATTGGTAAAGTGACTAAATAATATATTTAAAAGATACGTTAAAAAGGATAGATGACATATAAATGACCAATTTTCATGTCAAAACACTGAAAATAAATTATATATGTTATTTTAATCACTTATTATATTATAAAAAAAATTATAATTATAAGTGTAAATTGAAATGGAAAAGAATATAGAGGTAAATTGGATATAGACTAAAATTATAAGGGATAAATAGAAAAGATACGGGGCAAATTGAAATGAGAATAAAATAATATGGGGCAAATTAACACAAATAAAAGGATTGGGGACAAATTGAAACAAGCCCCAAAGGATAGGAGCCAAAATGAACTTCATCCTTTTTTTAATGCTAACTTGGCTACAAATAGGGTAATTATATTGGCACTCACTATTTTATTTTTGACACCCCCATTTAATTTTTAATTCAAATTACTATTGGCACCACACCTAGTAACTATTAGCACCTCGCACAATTTATTTTTTAAAATATATAACATTAATGAAAATATGTTGCAAATATAAAAATTCAAAAATTCAAAAAAAATATTACTTTTACAAAGTCGAAATCAATTTCACAAAATCAAAATCAATATCCAAAATAAGTATACCTTCATTTTCATGGCAACATCAAAACATTTAAAAATATTGTTCTTAACATTTAAAATATTTGATACCATGAACACATCTCACTCACACCTTTAACACCATTTTGCAAACCCATTGAAAGAATAAATAAATCTCAAAATTCCCTTATGGGGAATCAATCAATTATGTATATATCATTCAACCCAGATAAATAAAAATTGAATATTTCGTTGTAGGTATTGAGCAATTTCTATAGGGTATCAAATAATTTGTATCTAATAATTTGTATCTAATCAACCAATTCAGATAAAATATTGAACATTTACTTCTGGGTATTGAGCAAATTCTAAGTTTAGAAAATATGGATACCAATTTTGAAGAATATATATGTATGTATATATGTATATTGGTTCTATTAATAACATATATTTGAGCATGAGAATTGAGAAGAAAATTGATTATCTTCTAGTGACGTATCTATTGATAATCAGAATCTTCACCAAAGTATTATAAGGAATATAAAATATATATACTTTAGAGAGAGTGTGATTGAAAAAATTAGGGTTTAGAGGAAGAAGATGATGTGTGGTGCTAGAAGTAATTAGTGTGGTACCAATAGAAAAATTAAATCCAATTTTATTAGTATTGTGTTAATAGCATTAATAATATGAGATAAAAATGTGCTAATAATAATACGATTTCAAAAATAAAATGATAAGTGCGAAGTGCAAAACACTCGACAAAGCTCCCAGATATTTTTCGGGGCTTCGGTATTACAACTTTGTTTGCATTTGTTTGATAATACGTTCGCGTGTACAACTTTTTGTATTATGGTAAATTACACTTTGCCCTCTATGAGGTTTCTAACAATTGAAGATTATCTCTGAGGTTTTAGAAATTATAATTTACCCTACTTATAGCTCAAGTTAGATTTTATCGTATAAGGACCGTATTACCCTCACTTAGTTTTTTAATTTTATTAATTTGGAACTTGATATTAGGTAATATTAAATATAAAATTATCACTTTAAGAAAAAATATATTATATTTGTGTATAATAATTATTTAACAAAAAATTATAACAAAAAACTATATGAAAGATACTATTTAATGGGTATTTTAGAAAATTATTAAGCTATTTATTATAAATAATTTTACTTTCACTTTACTCCCCAAAAAATTTGGGGCAAATTACAATGTCTATAAAACCTCATGGACATAATGTAATTTCAGAAAAGTCATGGGGATTTCTGAAATTATCAGAACCCTCAGGGGCAAAGTGTAATTTACCATTTGTATTGTAAGTGGTCATCATGTTAAGTTTTGGTAGAAAAATGGACTCTTTGAATCGCTTCGTGCTTTGCAATATTGTAAAATCTTTTTATCTCATATTTAAAGAGAAGCATACTGAATACAGATACAAACTATCCTCCTAAATTTTTATAGCAGCGATGTTAGATATTTTATGTTGGTCGACAACTGCATTCTTTTTTGTGTTTATACCTTGCAGATTTTTTATTCTACTAATAAATATTATTAATTTTGTGTGGAACTGTCGAAGCAGATCAAATGGTATTTTATGTGGAAGTGGTATATTAGGTACAAGCTAAGATATATAAATATTAAATAATATAATATAGTTATTCTTGCATGGGAACTTTTTACCATTAAAATTGGTGCATTAGTGACTCGGCAAATTATTATCATGAAAATTTTATCATATGATACTGGAATAACAACCAGCGACAAATTTGGATAATCACAATGTATCAATTTGATCAGTAAAATTATAATTTATCATAATTCCATGTAATTAACAGAAAATTAGTAAGAAGCCGGCCGCTAAACTCAATTGTTAAAAACTCCGTAAATATATGTATATACACACGCATATATATGAGTGGAGAGCCAGTTGATTGGACCTAGTAAAATGTCAACCGTTTCCTCTAAACAAGGATTAAAAGTCGCGGCCATACTGTCCGCATCCTCACATTTTTTTATTTCTCATTTCAAAAAATTAAATAAATAAAATAAAATTCCAGCCGCACCATGTTTGACAAAAAATTCCCACATATTCACGCAAAATATACTAACCATAAGAAAACATCTCTTTCAACCTTTTGATTCTTGAATTAACCCCTGTTTCCATTTTTTCTAAAATCAATCCACTTTCGGCTTCCTTCAAATTTGGTTTTCCTCTTTATTCCCCATTTCAAACATTCTAATACCATGAAGAATCCGAGGCATGGCAAAGCCGAAATGGTGATTGGAATGCCTACAAACAGCACGTCAATGCGTCGAGAGAAGTTTGGCAACATGTTACAATCTAGCAAGGACGACCAAGAAGAGCTATCCTTTCGGTTTAGTAATACGTCTGAATCGAGCCCAGTGCTTAGCTCCCCTCAAAACGAGCCCCCTTGGGACGCTCAATTCCCACCATTTTCTTCCACCATGTCTCCACTTTCGAAATCCCCTTGGTCCTCTCACATTGACAAGCCCGAGGATACGTTTTCCTATACGGGCCTAATGGGCTCGCTCGTACGCGAAGAGGGTCACATTTATTCATTAGCCACGTCTGGGGAACTGTTGTACACGGGATCCGATAGTAAGAATATCCGGGTTTGGAAAAACCAAAAGGAATTTTCTGGATTTAAATCGAATAGCGGCTTGGTTAAGGCTATTTTGATTTCGGGGGAGAGAATTTTCACGGGTCATCAAGATGGGAAAATCCGATTGTGGAAGGTCTCTAAGAAAAACCCGAGCATACACAAAAGGGTGGGGACATTACCCACTTTGAAAGCATATATAAAAAGCTCGATGAATCCGAATAATTACGTGGAGGTGAGGAGGAACCGAAACTCCGTTTGGATTAAGCATTTTGACGCTATTTCATGCCTAAGTTTGAGCGAGGACCATAAAATACTGTATTCCGCTTCTTGGGATAAGACGGTGAAAGTGTGGCGTGTTTCGGATTGTAAGTGTTTGGAGTCTATTAAGGTTCATGATGACGCGGTTAATGCAATTGTATCGGGCTTCGATGGGCTTGTTTTTACGGGCTCAGCGGACGGAACTGTGAAAATATGGAGAAGGGAAATGCAAGGGAAAGGGACTAAACATTTCTTTTCACAAATCTTATTGAAACAAGAGTGTGCAATAACGGCATTGGCAGTTAATGGGACCGCTTCGATGTTGTATTGCGGCTCATCGGATGGTCTAGTTAATTTTTGGGAGCGGGAGACACTTCATGTGCATGGTGGTGCTCTGAGGGGTCATAAGTTAGCGGTCTTGTGTCTAGCCACCGCGGGGGAGTTGGTTCTGAGTGGATCTGCAGATACGAAGATATCCGTGTGGAGGAGAAAGCAAGACAAGGAGCACATGTGTTTGGCCGTGCTGACGGGGCATGCAGGTCCCGTCAAGTGTTTAGCGGTCGAAGAGGATAAAGAGTCAACGGCAACTGAGAAGGCGTGGGTTTTGTATAGCGGTAGTCTCGATAAATCGGTCAAGATATGGCGAGTTTCGCCACATATGCCAAGTAATGAAAATGCAATAGCAGCACCAAAATAGTCATTGTTTTGTAATGGGGAAATGTTTTCAATATTTTCTAGGTTTCTCAAGGGGTATAATTGTCTGTGGAGAAGATTTAATTACATTTTGGACATAACAAAGATTTGTATAGTTTGTGTGATATTGGAGTGAAGAAAATATTATAGTTTGGGGATGGTTTCCTTTTGTATCCTTTACATATTCTTAATTTTTTTTCTTAAAAAAATTAACCGAAAATGAATGAGTAAACTGAATCTCCAACCCAAATTTGAGAACTTGAAATCTCTTGCATATGGGATTATGGATATTAATTCCTACGATTTATAAGATTTTTCTCACTGTTTCTCTTAAAATTTTGTCTTTACTTTTCTCTGAGCCTTGACTAAATATGATTATTGTAGATTACGTGTTATAAGTTCAAGATAATGTTCAAGAAACAGAAAAAAGGAACTCTTGTCTGAATATAAATTATGGTGAATTAGAAACTGAAACATAATATAAATTGATCATTGCCTTTTTAATAAAATATAAATGCAACTGCATAACTTTTTGTAAGATCCATGAGATTTTATTTATGCAAATCAGTTCCGTACATAAATAAAGAACTCATTCATTTAGTTTTTAAGTTAATAATTTGGTTTAAATGATCCTTCACAGCAAGTTACCATGTTAACCAAAAATTCGGGTTCTATAATAGTAAATAGAAAAACTCAGAAAATCGGACTTGCTCGCATTAAAATAGATATTGTTGCGAAGTTACGATTGCAAAATCGGACCACAAATTTTCTTTTTGCCTGCTTTCAGTTGTATTGCTTCTCTCTGTATAAAGTCTTGTAACATTGGATGAATCCATAGACTATTTTGTGACAAGTAACCTTTCATGAATATGAAAATTTCATGTCAAAAATTAGTTCTGTTGATGATAGTTAGTGAACTACGGGATTATCAGGACGACTAAAAAATGTTGTATTATATGGAACGGGTTTAATATTATTTTTCTTAGAAAAGTACTTTTAAAAATTTGCGTAATATACAACTTATGTTATAAAATCGTAAAATTATATTATTATTATTATTATTTATTTTAAAATACTTTTTTTCACAGTTGACAACCAGAAAAAAGACTTAGAAAACATGAATTATATACATATCATACGGCATATGTAAAAAATATAAATATTTTCCTTTAAGTTACATGTCAATTCGAAAGACTGGAAATTTTTTGACCTGTGGCAATAAGTTCTACCAATGGTGGAAGAAAGGGGTGACTTGAGGGTGCCGCAGCCTCACGGCCCAGAAATTTCTATAGAAATTATACACTAAAAATTGAATTTTTTTAATATTTTCTGCTATGCGTCCAAAAATACACGAAACAAGGTCTTGGCTTTTTCTGTACTATTTACTAACTGCATATGTGACAATGTAAATATAAATAACAATTTAGTACATAAATAATATAAAATTAACTGACAATAACTTTATAAGCTTACCAATAAATGGAACATTAGCCAAATAGTACTGTAAACGAGTTGACAGAATAAAAGGTTTCAGCAACCTGATTAAATATATTTGACAGTGGGAAAAGTGAAAATCAATTTAAATTGTTCCTAGATTCCAAGTTGAATAAGTTGTGTTTTGATATGGACTTTTGTACTTATCCTATGAAAATAAGTCAAAGGAGACGGATACAAAGTTGATGGAATACCAAACTTAATCTCTTTTGCTGATGTTATGGTGAGCCATTCACTTCATAATTCAGTTTGTTAAGAAATATAGTATCTTAAAGATAAAAATTGTAAATCGTTTTGTTGCCATTTTAAGCCAAAAAAAATTAGGTTTTGCTGCCCTTAAAAAAAATTAAATACATACATGTTAAAATTTTTAATTTATTTTGATCAAAAGAATAATAATAATAATAATAATAATAAACTCAGTTTCAAATATAAATAACAAAAAACGATTCAATTTTTGAGTAAAAAATGAAAAAAAAACAAAATTTAAAAATTACAATCAAACAA
>MKEJ01059944.1:0-10506 GCA_001753735.1 Embelia ribes
GTAGATAATTGAAATTTCTTTCCAAAAAATTTACGAGATCTTAATCGATGTTACGGTTTGAGAGATATGGCCGAAATACCGATCAGGTGTCATAACAAATTTGTTAAAGCAGTTTTGAACATTTCGGGCTCCAATTCGACCCATCTACGTTTTGAATAAAATTATTCTTAAGGCATGAAAGTCGTAGATAATTGAAATATCTTTCCAACAAAAATTACGAAACTTAATCAGAGTTACGGTTTGTGAGATATAGCTAAAATTCCAATTAGGTGTTGTACTAAATCTGAATAAGCAGTTTTTTGATATTTCGAGTTGCATTTTGACCCTTATACGCTTTGAAATAAACTGTGGACTAAACATAAAAGTTGTAAGTACATGAAATACCTTTTCAACGCTATATCATAAGCTCCAATCAAATTTACGGTTTGAAAGATATTAATTTATTACCGAGATGACATCATGGCTACGACTTAAAACTATCAACACTTAAAAATTCACCGATATCAAATCTCGAATCTGCTACTTCACACACTTATCCACACTACTATAAATCACTAATACTCTTGTCTCTAAGTCTCGTTAATAACCATAATGTTCACACGAGACTTAAAATTAATCACGAACACTATAAATACAACATCACGCCAAATAAATATATATTAATAATATTATATCGGACTATATAATATTATTAAAATGCAAAAAATTTACCTGAAAATTTCAGGATGTTACAATCATCATCATTCATAAACTTAATTTAAATATTAATCCACTACGAAGACTTTACTTTATTTATTCTCCATCTTTTTTTTTTAATCATCAAAATCATTTAAAAATATATTTTTCATAAATCTTGGGGCAACAAAAATGCATGAATAATTTTTATAAATTAATTCTTATCACATATTCAAATAAAAACAAAAAGTATTGTTGTGGTACAATTCAATTAAAAGGGCATATATCACATGACCTTAATTTATTCTATGATCTTAATATAATTTATGTAAATACATTTAATATTTGATTAATGTATATTCTAATCAAATATTAAAATTTTGTTTACAATAACATTTGGCTTATATTATATATCTAATATAAAGATTTTCTTATATGAAAGAAAAGCAAAAAAATAATGATGTCTTCTATATATACAATAAAATTTGAGTAATTTTTTTTTTTAAATTAGTGAAAGGTGCAATATAATAATAAAAATGTAAACGGTGATTTATTTTACAGTTAGTTATTTATGTTGATCTTGTAGCTTATTCAATGATAATTACAATCTTTTTATTTTTAATAAAAAAACATCCAAAATAATTTATTAGTTTGTATTCTTTAGTTAGTATATAATATTTTTGTTAGATAATTTTTGTTTGTAAATTCATGTGCAAAAAACGTGAAAGTCTGTTGGTAAGTAGAAAAATCTAAGCACTTTGGCTAAGTGGACCGTGTAGTTAGAATTAAGCAAAATTTTACCATCGCTGCTGATAACAAATGATATACTTAAAATGACTACTACTATCATTAGCATTATTATCATTGGATGTGCGGTTCTACCAGTAGTGCTATTAGTGCATGATTCTATAATTTAATGCTAGTATTGGTTTTAATGATAGTAAAGTATATTGCATGTTCTTGGCACAAAATATTTGACTAAATTTTTAAGAATAATATTTTGTAACTTTTTTATTTTATAATTGTAATGAATATTTAGATATAAATATTGCAATATTACCATGATATAATAGCCAAGCTCAATAGTATATGTGATAATAGTATTATTATAAAATACATGATAAGATGGGAATTTCTATATTTATCATCTGTACTAAAAAATACACAAATCTTAATTAATTTTTTTATCCATATCAATAGATAGTTTCCCTCGCATCGTCCTTGAACGTCTTTCCCAACTTTTCTCTGTCTCCTCGGTTTTCCCAAAGACAAAAATCGAACGTTAAAACGCATTGATGGGGCCCTCTTTTCCCAATTCCTTAACGTTACTCTCCTCTCTCTACTTCACTACCTACGGTTTGAGCACAAAAACAAAAAAATAAAATATAGCTTCTGTTCTCTACTTGTTTGTCCTCATTTGTTAATTTTGTCAAAATCTAGGGTTTAATTTTCTCTCACTTTTTCAATTGAATTCAATTCAATGGCTGCTAGTGAAGGGAACGGAGTTGCGGAATCGGGGGAGAATCGGAAAGCTGAGATCGACACGTCACCGCCCATCGAGTCCGTCAAGGAGGCAGCCACCCGCTTCGGCGGGTTCGGGCTTTGGCGACCCAATTCCACCCACAATGTGAATTTAATTTCTCTCTCTCTCGTTCGTTAGATTTTATTGTGATTTATATTTTCAAGCATTATTGTTTTATAACTTTCTTTACTTAAAAAATAATAATAAAAATTTGCATTCATGTTAGTGTGGCGATTTTCAATCCCTAAATTTTAATTCCAATGCTTCTAAATGTAAAATAGAAGCTGGTATGTGAACAAATTACACTCCAGAACCCGAAGACTAAAAGATAAAACTGGCGTCTCCAAACCCTCTAATTTTTAGGGATTGAACAGTGTTTGTATATATTAGTGGGTGCTTTTTTAGATTTAAGCCCCAAAATTTAGAATAGGGAGCATTTAGGGGCATTGGGGTGAGTACCTTATGCTTCTTTATTATCCCAATCATATGCACCTAGCAGAAATGATTATATTATTCCAAAATACATTTTTAGTGTACCCGATTTTTTAAATACTTTTTGTGCTTTAGATTGAATATATTTGACTTTAATCTCGTACCACTTTATCTCAATTTTTTTACTACAATTTTGGGCATTTCCCCCTAGTTTGGTTAAAGGCGGAATCTAGTTAGATCTTTTGTGCATTGATTTTGTTTATAAGCCAAAGATGAATGCACAAGATCTAATCACGTGTTTGCAAAATTTCTACACATAATTTTCTTTGTGTATATTATTCTCCTTATTTGTGGGCTACTATTTTATTAATTTTGATGATCATCATCACACTTTCGCCCAAAAAATATTGTGTTGATATTTTGGGTCAATAATGATCATCTTAATTTGGTGTTATCAAAGTATCCTTGTGGCAAGCAATTTTGGGTCAATAATGATCTTAATTTGGTGTTATCAAAGAATCCTTGTGGCAAGCAATTATATATTTTATTATGGGTTGGTTTGGTTGCTGTTTTTTAAGTAAATAAGTTAGCTTATTTGTGACTAAAAATAAAATTGGATACATCCAGCTTAAAACATCGCTTATTTAGGCCAAAACAATAAATAATCTTAGTTAAAAGCTGAGCACACCAACGATGTCCAGCTTTTGGGCAAAAAAGCTAAAAAACTGAGCCCTAATAAGCCCTATGTTCATTTGTCTACGCAATGTCAAAGTTTTAGCTCATTTTTCAAAGTAGGTCTTCTGTACAATTCCTTTCCCTGTTGGTGGGTTATAATTCTAGCTACCTTTTTGTCATCATCACCAGATCCTTGTGAATTCTTTCTATTGCGTTTATGATGCCAAACTGTTGATGTTTTTTGTTATTAAAGACCTAGATTTGGTCTAGTAATATCAAAGCAACCTTGTCAGCTATTACTAGGATGTGATTCTTCTTTTCATACTTTATATTCTCTCATTCCAGTGTTTTTTTGTTATTGTCTGGTTGTGTCTGTAAACTACTTCCGTTCCTCTGAACTAGTCTTGTTGGATTTCTTCGGTGTCATCCAATTTACAGCAATTTTCCGAACTCTTATTGATGTTGACTTTCCAAAAAATGAAGATGAGTTTTTGTTGACTTTCCAAAAGGCTAAGGTCTAAAATGAAGATGAGTTTTTCCTGAGTAAATGGTGTGTTTGGATGTAAGCTTGACTGCTAATCCAGATCTTGGAGTGGTACATTGTATCTTGCATGCATCAAAATTACTTTATAACCCCATTATGTTATTAATATTTCGTGTGTATGTCTTGTATTGTGTTTGATATGCTTGGTTAAAAGGTGTAAAAGGGTAAAACATCAACCCTTTGATTGGCTATCGGTATGTTTGTTAAGAGTTCATTAGCTTAATGATCTGCCTTGCAAGGGATTCAGGAACGATTTACGTTTTTATGCGTAAATGTCGGATATGATTTATAGCAATTAAACTCTTTACTGTGAAATGCATACATTATATCCCATATTTTACTCTATAGAGCATACATCAAACTTTTATTGACTGTTGGTTATTTGTTTCTTTAATGCTCTCTGATTTTATGTTTTGTTTTTATTCCTGGCAGCATACCATTGAAGAAACTGACATCGGAAAGGTAGAGGAACAGGCTTTGCAGTTAGAGAAAGAACTGATTGCTAAAGAAAGGGAAACACTTGATGTCTTGAAAGAACTCGAAAATACTAAATCCTTTGTAGAAGAACTGAAGCGTAAGCTACATGAAAAAACCTCAGAAGTCCACAGCGATTCCAACCCAAATTTGGAAAAAGTAATCGTAAAAACTGCACTGGAAGAAGAAGAAAAGGAAAACATCGAAAACTCTTGTTTTAACCTAAGACCTTCCTCCCCTGTGCCTGGACATATCTTGCTAGAGTTGAAACAAGCCAAATTAAATCTCACGAGGACTACAAATGATCTCTCTGATATTCGAGCTACTGTTGAATCATTTAACAAGAAAATAGAGAAAGAGAGGCTCTCCCTCGAGAAAACCCGTCAGAGGCTATCCTTCAGTTCCTCAAAAATTTCTTCTCTTGAGGAGGAGCTGAACCAAACGAGACTTAAGCTAAGAAATGCCCAAGATTCTGAAAAGAAAGGTGACTTTGTTGTTGATGATGATGATGTGTCAAGGGAGCTTCGACGATTGAGTACAGAAGCAGAAGAGTACAGGAAAATGGGGGATGCGGCAAAACGGGAATTGTTAAAAGCTATTTCTGATATTGAACAGACGAATGCTAGGATTAAAACAGCTGAGGTAAGATTGGTAGCGGCCAAGAAAATGAAGGAAGCTGCTAAAGCAACAGAAGCTGTCGCTCTGGCGGAAATGAAGGCACTGTCGAGCAGTGAGGTGGCCACTGAAGGAGTGATATTAACGTTCGAGGAATATAGTAATTTAACCTCTAAAGCTCGAGATGCTGAGGAAGTTTCTAGAAGGAAAGTGATAGATGCCATGGCCAGGGTTGACGAAGCAAATATTTCAAAAGCGGAGATTTTGAGGCGGGTCGAAGAAGCTACCGAAGAAGTGAAAAGAAACAAAAGAGTGTTAGAAGAGGCTCTAAACAAAGTTGAATCTGCTAATAGAGAGAAATTATCGGTTGAGGAAGCTCTGAGAAAACGGAGATCTGAAAATGGGCAGAAAAGACGGTCAGTGCAAAACTCAACTAAATTTAAAAACTCTTCATATGCAAGCCAAAGCCGAAAGGGGTCCCTTGTTCTTGATGCAAATGGGTCAAATATATTGAGCAATGGTTCGAAACCGGTTCTGAGGCCGACTCTGTCAATAGGGCAAATTCTGAACCGGAAGTTGCTTTTGACTGAGGATTTTGAGAATGGGATAAAAATGGGAAAAAGTGCTTCCAAGCCGAACAGGTCACTATCTCAGATGCTTAGTAGCAAGCCTGACGATGGTAAGCCTTTCATGTGGAAGACGGAGACCGATAGTGAGCATAAACAGCTGTCTGGAAAAAGAAAGAAATTTGGTTTCGCTAAGTTTGCAGTCCTGATGAGGAAGCAAAGCAGGAACAAGAAGAAGCAAAATCCTTTTTCAGGTTGTGGTGGCAGTAGTTAGATTTAGTTTGTTTTTTCAGATCTTGAACTGGCTATTTGTTGATTTTATTTTCTATGGTGTTCGTAGCTTATTCATTGTTCTAGTATTTAACTCTTCTATGTTTCGCCTAGCAATTGTGGGTAGTATCTATGTTTTGTTCTTTCTTTCTAGTTATATAACTGCTTCTAGTTGTGGAATATTTGTGTTTAGTTATCCCAATTATTAAGTTTAATTTTACTGTGCTTCTGAAATTTTTTATTCTCATGTATTACATATGTCGGTGTTGCTAATCAATCTGCATATTTGAATTGATGCACAAAATTTTGTGGTTTTTTCAGCTATTGTATTATTTTATTTTATTTTTGTACATATCTATTGTATATTTTGGCATGCTGTAGCGACTTACTGTCACTTACATATCCTTTTTGTAGATCCTTTATGCTCCAATATATCCAAACAAATGCACTTTCAAAACTGATCAAAAGAGTGTTCCGATACTGTCAATTGACGAATATTAGATTTTAGCTTTCAAAAGCTCGATATGTAAAGGAAGCTTGTAGCATGTTGACTGGGCATGTGATCTCTACAAAACTCGAAATTGATACACAATGATTCCAAAATAATCAAGGCCGACATGTGCGGGTGAAGACAACGAAATTGGAATATTGAGAATTTGTTGATTTAAATTGGTTTTATCTAAATTTTGTGTCCTGTTGCCATTGTCAACATAATTATTCCCTTTGTTAGCATTTCCTTAATGCCTATTTGAGAGCAACCATTCGAGAAATATCATATTACTGAATGCCACATTCCAAAGCTAATTACAAAATCTAAGTTTGCATTGTAATGTTTCCTGGAACTCCCTGATTTTACCACATAGGGGTCAAGGTGCAAAATTAGTAGCACTAATTTGTATTTGGAATTTTGTAAAAATATTTGTTATTTCTATTTTGTGAGGTTTAATTGTCTCATTATTACTACTTATACTAAGATATAAACTAATGGCGTAAGGTCAGTAATTAATATTTAATTCAAATAATTTGTTTATTTTATTTTATTTTTTAAAATTTGCTTGAACTTGTGCTAATGAAAATGAGCTATTATTTGTGAATAGAATACCAATTTATAAACTAGCTAGAATGTGAACACATTTGGTTGTTACTTGTGATGGAAAGGGTGGGATCAAATTTTATTCTCTTTGGGCAAGTTGGGTGACCACGAATAATTCGTGTTGCGTCTTTTCTTCATATTCATTTGTCGAAGTACCTCAATAATGTCAATGAATCCTTAAATATTAGTTATGAATCACTATAACGTCACCAAAAAAATGACCAATTAAGATTCTACACATTGTAATCGCAAAGATAATTATTATTTTTAAGTAACGTTTTTGCTCCCAATTTCCACTCTTATAAAATTTTAATCTATAAATATGACACTTTCATTCTTTCATTCTCGATCATGATCATGTTGATATTCCTGCTGCAACGTGTTAAAGTTACTTAGCATGACATGAGCCATTCCAAAGATACTAATTATACCAGTATCTTCCATCATTTAGTGCAATAATGAAATATAGGATGTTTTTAACTTTATTGTAGTTCTATAATTACTCATTGCTTATCTGTTCACTAATACATTTGTGTAACAAATAATCATACCTCCTCCTTTAACTTATTTTGCTCCAGTTCTATTTTGCTTTGTTCAAAAACTTAGTCAAATTCCCAAAAATAGATATGCAAAAAATTATAATTTTTTTAAGCTATCTTTATTTATTGTGCGTTGCTGTTTGTAGCACTTTATATGTATAATTTGCACACTATTCACTATTATTTATGTTGGGATTGATATCGAAACACTTAACAATTTAAAATAGTTAAACTCATTTGCACTTTTGCAGTGTCAATTATAAAAAGTTTATTTTCCCGTATTAGATATAATAAGTTGGATTGGGGAATGTGTAATTGCAAAGTAAATTACAAATTCTAAATAAAATACTTTATATAATGTTAATATTTAGTCTTACTCTCTCATTTATCATGCTCTTAGCATGGGTCTAAAAGAAGATATGTCATATAAGTAGGGGAGAATCCACCCCCTATCCATTTAGAGTACAACCAATTAATACCCTAACAAGTGGTATAAGAGTTGTGGTTGTAGCTTGATTGGTGATACAACAACCAAGTTATATCACGAGCGCTGATTGATTGTGCTTGTTTTGTGGATGATAGCCATGGAGACGAATATATCAAACATGGTAAAACTCGCATGTGAGTTTCTTGATTTTTTTAAGAAGATGAAAATATATAGGCACTTGCTAGCATGGACAATTCGGTTGAAATCGTTGAAACTTGGATTTTTTATATGGGGTGCTCACCAAGGTGTTTTGAGCAAGGCATAAGGCGGTCAAAAATGGGTTCGGTTAGCATGGGTGACGACAAAGTTTGTGACGTTATGATTGCAATGAAAGATCGGTGAAGCTCTAGATGGACGCAAGGTGTACCAGAAAGAACTAAGGGGGTGGAGCACAAGCCGGGCCTAAGAAAGAGCTTTATTTTCTTTGGGCCAGTGTAATGCTTATAAGGTTATTTTTAGAATTTAAGTTGGAGTTTGCCGGGAAGTGCTAAAGAATGGAGTAGAGGTTCTTGAAGGCTGTGAAGATTGAGTTTGGATCATTTACGAGTTGCAATGACCATGCAATTATAGGTGTTGTGGTTGTATTTTCTTTTATAGGTAGAGTTGTTCTTACTTCAGTTCTTCTTTATTGCAATGGTATGGAAAGGCAATTGGTGTTATTTTCGGAATCCCATGTTTCATGGAAATGCAGTTGGGGTCATGGGAATGGCAAGACGGTTAGCGTATCGTCAAAGTCATGAATGTTCTTTGGTAAGGAGGTGAGGTCTAACATCAGAATCGAATATGTTCATTGGTAATGGTGAAGGTTGACGCTAAAGTAAATTGGTGCCATGGTTAACCCCGGATGATAATGTAGTTATGGCGACAAAAGTCGTGGTTGTAAGATAGATCTTCGCATGATTCGATGGGAGACTTGTTCGAAACAATTTTAGCGGTCAAGTTAAGTAGCACATGTTGATTGTGTTGGAAAGAAGTTGACATCGGAATCTCTTGATAAAGAGGTATGGTCATCTCTTGATCTTAGAAGTGATGTGCAAGAGATTCTAATTCGAGTTGGAGTTGTAACAGATTTGATATATGATTGCCGGGTTCTTTGATTGTGGTACTTATTTTGGTTCTTCAGATGTTTACGTCAAAGGTGGAGATTGTTCGAAGATTGACTAAAATTTGAGTGCATGTGAAGTTTTGGGGTTGTAATTGACAATGGAAAGTCTCGGAAACACTTTTGGACGAGTTCAGACTCAAAAAAAGCTAAAAATCACTTTCAGGCTTTAGTGATAAATCACGGCTTTGGGTTGGTGATGGATTACCATATGTTGTTTTGGTCAAATGAGGCTCATATCATACTTTAACTCGGGATTTGAGTAATATTTGTTTCTCATCCAAATTAGAAGACCCTTATGGCTATATAAAGATACTTAAGGCTTGTTTATAGGTATAAGAATGCATGAGAGTATTGTAAATAGGTTACTTTGTGAGGGAAATATCTCCCCATGGGGGACTTTCCCATAGGTTGAGGGGTTTCTCAGGGGTACTCATCGGGTGGGAGGTTGTCCCATGTTCATGAGATGGTGTTCTCATAGGATAGGCTTATGGAGAATTTCTCATAACATCTTCTCGCATGGATCTCGAAGATATGTGTGTAATAGAGTTTATACAAGGGAAATTTCTAAACTTATTGGTTGGCGAAAATTGTAGTGAGGTGAAGATTGATTCCAATGAAGACTTTCTAGGGTAAGTAAAATTCTTTTGAGTCAAAATTTCTCGAGAGCTAAGCTGTTCCACATGTTTAGAGAATTGAAGGATTATTCATGAAGTATGGTGGACATTATTGTTTTTGTAATTGTAACAATTTATTACAATTAAATAATTTAAGGATATAATTCTAAAGAGTGAGTGAATCTCGTTAAAAAATTATTGTGGTATATTTTTATTTTTCATGCACTTGTTTTTGCTTTGACTATGCACATTTACATGTTATATTTCCACATTATGATGTTGGAAGAGTTTAATTGTTATAACCTGAGTAGATAGGGCTGATTGATCTCCTGATAATATAGACTCAAGATTTTGTTACCACTCCCTCTAAGTTGAAGATTTAAGGATTCGTTGAGTGAATTTTTAAAATGAAATTTTAGATAGTTTGTAAGCAAAATTTTCAACTTGAATCTCAAGCCAAGTAAATTGCTTCGTACATATTGAAAAGAAAAAATAAAAGTAACGCTACAACTAGATGATTATTCAAAAATTATAAAATTAGGTTATAAGAAACATTTGGTATGTGTTAGAGATTTTTATTTTTTTTTCTGTCAGATGAGTAAGCAGCTCGATGATGTACTATTTATGGGCAACGTAATATGTTGTCGCTGGACTATGTATTACATAGATTAGGGATACTGCGAATATTGTATTAGTATATATCGAACTTTGTGTGATTATGGATTGATGCGGGTAGATAATGATGGATATTTTATTATTGTTATTATTCATTTTTGTTCTTTACTTATTAGGGTTGCGTCCCCAAGGTTGCAGAAATTCGGGATGTGATTGAAACATAGCAATGAAATCAACAATCTTTATTTTTTGATCATGACCGTATGCGGTCAACTTCTTG
>MKEJ01059945.1:0-12222 GCA_001753735.1 Embelia ribes
GCATGCCTATCGTAGAATAAAAGCATAGCCATTCGTGGAATCCGAAAGGTATGAATATCATGTATTCGTTGTTTTGTGGCATTATTTCGTGGCATTTGCATAAACAGGAAATTGAGTCATTTTCTATTTCTTTTCGGAACACATAGTATTACCTTTATAAAATTCATAGAAGCAATTGAGGTCATACAACCTCACCGTGAAAGATGGGAAACTAGATATGGGATACGTCCATTACTCGCGTCACACTAGGTGGCGGACTTTTAGGGTTTTTGAGAACTCATAGAGATATTAGTCTCACTTTTAGTCGTTGTCATAGTCGTAGTATTCGTCGGTATCATTCACTCATCATTATACATGAGCTATCACAGATGTATATTCACAACACTCGTAGTTTATTCATGTTTGCTTTACATGATTATCGTAGATTAGTATGTTCATTTACTTATTTCCATAGTATGTTCATATTTTATTTTCGTTGTAGCATGTACATGTTATCGAGACTCCATAGTCTCATATATTATTATTGATTGGCCATCTAACCCGTTTACCTTTCTTCTTTTCCTATATCAATATTATATTGCTACAGGTTCAGAGGCTAGAGATGAGCATGCATAGGTATGGACTCGAAGATGACATAGTTTTCTTTTGTAGTCGTAGTGGCTAAGTACATGTATATTTTGTTTCGAAAGATGTAACAGATTTTGATTATATACATTTATTTTTGTCAAGCATTTAGCTTGAGCTTTCTTTTAAGTAGTATTGACACTGGATTTTGTATCTTTTATTTCTGCTATATATATATGTATGTATGTATTTTGGAGGTGGATTGCAATTTCCACCATAGTTGCTGTAGTTATTTTATTGGTGGTTGTACTTATATTAGACTTTATTTTATAGAGGATCGTGAGAATATGAATGAACTATTAGTCCTATTTTCATATTCATTATCGTGTCTATTAATTTCTATTTGTCACTATTCAATCTCATGTCCCCGAGTTTTTCATGGGAAAATTCGGTGTGTAACACTTGAGCTTGACTCGATAATTACTTGTTTCGAACTCAGTTCGTGAACTAAACGAGTAAGGCACAAGTACGTTTACTTACTTGATTTGAATTTCGAGTGAAACTTGATTAGTGAGTTATTTGACTTGTTAGCTCGCGAGTTGCTTAAAGAATATATCTACACACACACATGTATTTAAGTTTAAAATAATTTTTTTTTTGTCATACCACTTGAAAATTTTGACCTTAATTATTTGATAAAATAAATAAAAACTTTACCCTAATTAATTATTTTTATTATTTTAATATAATATATAAAAAATAATTTATCAAGCATTTATCGAGTCTAGTCAAATTTTTGCTTCCCTTTATCGTGTGATTTGGAGCACAAAAATAACACTGTATCCAGTTTGAGTAAGAGCTCGAGTACTAAACCATTTGACTCGGTTAGATCAAATCTCGCCTCAACTCAACCGACCGCTATAGAGGTGCCTTATTAGAGTTTTTAACGTAGATGGGATAGGTGGATCACAAAATTATGTAATTGGTCCTCTTATCCTCATATTTACATATATGATGCACCACATATAATTCGTCATATCATATGATTAATTGTTCAAAATATTATATATAATTCGCCAATACTAATAGTAAATTATTTAATTTTTTGAAGAAGCAATTCGCTAAAATAAATGGTGAATTAGTTAAAATATTTTTTTGCAATTCGTCATACATATTAGTGAATTAGTTGATTTTTTAAAACCAATATAATTCGCTAACAGATAAGGCAAATTGCATATATTAAAAAAAAAATTTACAAATTATGTGGGAGACAACTAGTGACTCGAGAGAGAGATGAACACTCGGCGAAAAGACTACGAGGTTGTGATTTAGACTGACCGAGAGAGAGATGGACACTCAGGGGCAGCCATAGGACGTCGAGTGACTAGGTGGGGGCACATGGACTTATCGAGATGGACATTGGCGGCAGCCAGGCGACGAGAGAGAGGGAGATTGTCATAAAGCAAGGCTAGTGGCAAGGGAGAGCTTGGGCGGCGAGGCGGCCCAAGTCCACTTGCTTTGATGAGGAAGATAGGGATGAGGAGAATGAACAACTGCGACGGATCTATATGAGTTTTTGTGATCTTAAGCAATTTGCCAACTAAATTGGTGAACTATAAAATAATTAAAATATTGACCCGCTACACATTGTTTTAAAATATTTTCACTACTTCGTCAACACATATAGCGTATTATGGATAAAAAAAAAAAATAATTATCGTTAATATTAACAAATTATGTAAAATATTTTGAATAATTATATAAGGCACAGCATATATGTAAATAAGTGACAGGTGGACTTAAATTTGGGCGTAGCTGTCCCATGCGTGAAAAAAAAGTCTGCCTTCTTGTCTCTCTCTTCGCCTCTCTCCGATATCTTCCATTACATATTACACTCCCTATCCCTCTGACAAGCCGGCAAACAAAGCTCAGAACACCTCTCTCTCTCTCTCTCTCTATATATATATATATATATGTATATATAGGTTTTTTGTATATCTCTAGACAGAGAAATGACGTTCGAGAAGATCAAGGTCGCCAACCCCATCGTTGAAATGGACGGTCAGATCATCTAACTCTTGTCGTTTCTTTTTTATCTCTCGTAATTGATATGTATCTTACCTTTTTATATTTGAGTCCAGCAGTTATGTGAATCATAGTATAGAGATTTTATACATCATCAGCATAGAATAGGCGACCATTTATACATGTACCCAGCAGGGGCGGAGCCCGAGATAATAGTAAGTATGAAATTAATTGGGGTGCTGAAATTATATAAAGAAAATTTAGACTAAAAATTGAACTGTTATAGGTAACTAGCGGAAGCAGTAATATGTGGAAATTGTAATGTATTGACATATCCGAATGAATTACAGAGGTGCTTTATATAGGCAAGGGACTGTACAATAAAAAGAAATAAATCATGGCTACTAATTAGCCATTAGCAATGTAATTAATCACTGATCACAATCTATAATTATAATATTTCTAATTTTGGCCCATGTATCTTAGCATGAACGGTGGGGTCCTAAAGTCCCCTTTGCAAATTAGTAGCTCCATCCCAGCATGTGGGGATCACGACATATGCATATATGTCATCTATCCAGTTCCGCTGGGTAAAAATACTTGAACACTGATGGTGGAAATTAAATTCTTTGTATGTTCCTTTGCATCTAGCACTTAATCGGAGAAATGGTGCTCTGAGAAGCAATTTGTTGTTAGTAAAGCATTTCCACTAATCTTTCTTGTTAAATCTCTAAAACTATTGTCTCAAAAGCATAAATTAATATTCTAGAATATGCAAATGCAGTATTTCTCAATAATTTTTTGAAAACGTTGATTAATAATATATCATATAATAAAACGTGGACGGATGTCTTGAATTTGTAGTTTTGGTAGAAAAAATAATTTCAAAATGGAAAAATTGTGTTTTTTCCGCCCCAAATCTACAGTAGCAATTCCCCTGAGTTTTGTAGTAAGAGAAACATTGTTGTGAAACATTTGTGGCCTTGATTTCTCAATTGAAAAAAGTTAAACGAGAGAATAAAAATAGGAGAGAGACCGGTTTAATCTCTTTGTTACAAAAAGTTTAATTTTATAGAACTCATCTGATTTTTAGAAGAATTCTGCCTTGCTTGAACTTTAAATTAATAAAAATTTTACACGTATCATTCATTTTTATTTCATACCAATTTTTGTTTTTTAAAAGTAATTGTTGAGACGTTTAGAAATTTGATTTTGAGAAAGTATGAAGCTCATTTGTAATGATATTGACATTTTGTTAGAAGAATGAAAGGTTTGCTTTGGATGTAGAAACTTTATAAGAGTATTTTTGCTTGCATTTAACTATCTGAAATTTTTTCTCATTTTTGCGGGGTTTTGGATTGAAACTGAAATTGATTTCGAAAAAATTTTTGGTTCTTTTTTATAATTAGTTCTCTTAACACCAAAATTGGAATCTGTGGAAACAACAATGGACAGGGTTTGAAAGTTGGGGTTTTGTTTGGGTGTTATTCTCTAAAAAATATTTCCGCAGAACAAGGTGCTAAATGTGTTTCTGCAGTGTTTTCGCTTTCATTCGGACCACAGTTCATAGAAATATTGTGAAAAGCTGCCTGATAATTTTGAAAACAAAGTATTTTGTGAAGTTGAGAACATCATGAAAAGTATTAAGTTATATTATTAGCTACCAATTTTCTAGTTTCTGATTTGGGGGCTCGAAATGTGTACTTTCCTTTGTAAGTGATGAGGATTAACTGTGCTAGATAAGGTATGACTCAACCAAGTACGAGACATGTTGCAAGTGCAATTTTACATTTTAATTCCCATCACAGGTAAGTATGCTATTACAATCCGATTACCATAAACCTTATATTAAAATATAATTTTTGATTTTGCCATTGGGATCAGTGCACTTTGAATTTACGACAATTTTTGCAATTTGAACAATAATATCATTATTACCTGTCATTGGAAAATTTTCATGGAATAAGGGCAAGAAGTACCAAACATTTTATTAGGCCTCTTAGTAAGCAAAATCTAGTGTTTCCAATTTGAAATTAAAATTGATATTAACTATGTTATATTGTTCTTTTCTAACATTAGTATGGGAATGAATTAAAAGTTGTCACTCACTTGGGCCAGGTATAAGTTATTTGGTGATGCCAAACTCCAAAGGCTGAACCAATGTTGTTATATCAATGGTTATGCGACAAATCATTGTGGTTTTAAAACTTTTAAAGAAGGATTCTGGTACAACTGTATAATTGCTACAGTTTTTATATATTATACGAAGGTGAACTTGGTCGAAATTAGATAGAAAGTTAATGTTTTCAAATTCTAAATCCTCCAGTATGTTACTTTCAATCATTATTGTATGGGATGGAAATCTCTTTCTTGGAGGCTTATGTTCTTGCCCTTGATTGTGTGATGCAGGTGATGAGATGACCAGAGTATTCTGGAAATCCATCAAAGAAAAAGTAAATATAGTTCTTCATTGATCTTTTACTATTCTTAACCTTTCTTTGTTATTTACTTTTCATCTTTTGTTATTATTTCTCACTCAGGACAAAGGACTTGCAACCTTTCTTATATTTATATTTTTTGATATATAGCTTATTTTCCCCTTTGTGGAGTTGGATATAAAATACTTTGACCTTGGCTTGCCTAATCGTGATGCTACTGATGATAAAGTCACGATTGAAAGTGCAGAAGCTACTAAAAAGTAAGAGTTAGCGAATGTCCTGGACCTAGTACTACATTCTCTGTCTCTCTACATTGCATCTTAATTACTTCTCATGTATAATACCATCACAGGTACAATGTCGGGATCAAATGTGCAACCATTACTCCAGGTACACACATTCCTGAGCTCAAACTGCTCTAGTTTTTTTGGTTGGGCTTAAGAAATGAATGTTTTAGTATGCATTGGTAACCTTTTTTATTTTTATCTGGGGTTGAGTGTTTTAGATGGGTTGAGAAACTCGAAAAATTATAAAAGTATTCCTAATTTTTTTGGACCCTCAATTCTGAAAAGCCCTAAAGTAAAATTGTGCGTCAGCTTGGATTCTGAGACCAAATGCTGTAAACTCGAATTACGAACAATTCAACAGGAACTTAGTTGTTAGAGGCTGTGTTTTTTTCCCCTGTAACTAGCATCTACTCATCTTACAATTTAAGATCTGTTAATTTGCAGATGAAGCTCGTATGGAGGAATTTAAGTTGAAACATATGTGGAAAAGTCCTAATGGGACAATTAGAAACATCTTGAACGGTTTGTAACCTTAGTGTTTGATAGTTCATTTTCCTTGTTTTTGCTTGATGTACTTGTTGTTGAGGCCCACTGTGATTGGCACTTGTCACAGGTACTGTCTTCAGAGAGCCAATTATCTGCAAAAATGTCCCCCGGCTTATACCAGGTACTTAGGTCCGCTTGATTTTAGTTATTTTTATCATTTTTCAGTTTTTTTTAGATTAAATGTCATAAAATTTACTTTGACCCGCATTTTGGTGAAAAGCAGAAACAAGATAAACTGTACTGAATGGACATGTAGCATTTGTTTGATGCATACTAATAACTTTTAAGTAATCTTTTGTAAACATCATGGATTTATAAGTGAGAAATAAGGACTTAATGGTAAATACCAGTTTAGAACTCGTCTCCTTTTTTCTGATTCAGAACTGTAAAGAATGAAACTTTTGAAAGGTACTTAATTTTCATGTTATTTCAGTTTTTGTGTGGACAAATTTTCGGAGCATCAAAAACTACTTTCTTTAGATCTGTGAAACTGGGACATTTCTGGATACTTTGCAAATAATTTTTGTGCAAAAATCGCATTTCTTGTTATTATATTTTCAATACTTGAAAGTTTGTAAATGTATCCAACCGAAGAATTTTTTTTACTAGATTTAAACAAACAATCCCTTCATTTCTTTGTTTTACTTCATTACTTAGCTGTGTAAAATGATTTATGTTTATCAGGGTGGACAAAGCCCATATGCATTGGAAGGCATGCTTTTGGAGATCAATACAAAGCAACTGATACAGTCATTAAAGGACCGGGAAAACTGAAAATGGTGTTTGGTAATGTTCATTTTCTCTGTTCGAGTTCTGCATGTTCCCTAGGACATTTGCTTATAGAGAAAGTGGGGAATTATATGCAGTACCAGAGGGAAAAGACGAAAAGACCGAGTTGGAGGTTTACAACTTCACTGGCACTGGAGGAGTAGCTTTGTCCATGTACAACACTGATGAGGTTTGAATTCGAAAATTCTTTTGTTATATATTGAAGTTACTTCAAGGGTTAGGTGGTTTTGCTTCTGCTATTGTGCTTATTATTTCTGAATTGCGGTGAACGACATGTACAATTTTTTGTTTTTGAGTTTTCAATATTTTGAGAATTTCATTGCAAAATTTGTTTTGTTGAGGTTTCAGTTTTAAACTTTTTAAACTAAAGCCTTGATGTACATTTTACAGGACTCATCCGACTATCCGAGTGATATTTCTTGAATCCAACAGAAAAACTTGACAAAAAAAATTAAAACTAAACATTTTACTTTTCAAAACTTATTCTGAAAAAGTTATCTAGAAATTTGAAATTTGTAAACCCAATTGATACTCTCTCCCAAAATGATACAAGTTCACCAAATATAGAAAATGGAAGGCACGACCAAATGTAGAGGCAATTACTGACGGACCGGGCCTTAAATTGCAATAAGCTTCTTAATAAATCATTTCCTTCTTGAAATGCAGTCTGTATATGCTTTTGCCGAGGCTTCAATGAACACTGCATACCAGAAGAAGTGGCCGCTTTATCTTAGCACAAAGAACACTATTCTGAAGAAATATGATGGAAGGTATGCTCTTTGGTTTCTTGGATTTGTATATTGAATTATCATAATTTCATATCTCTGGATCACTTA
Organism: Embelia ribes; assembly: GCA_001753735.1. Lineage (NCBI taxonomy): Eukaryota > Viridiplantae > Streptophyta > Magnoliopsida > Ericales > Primulaceae > Embelia > Embelia ribes. Next base: position 7,486 of record MKEJ01059945.1, read on the forward strand.
ACTCTTTATAATTATGTACAATTGTCATGAGTTTTTTGTTTGTTTTTGGTTCACATATGTTTCAACTGTAATCTCCTGTTATCATCACTGACTTTATTTTTATCCTTCTCTTTCTGATGAAGGTTCAAGGACATATTTCAGGATGTCTATGAAACTAATTGGAAGTCAAAGTATGAAGCTGCAGGAATATGGTAATTATCTGATTACATGAAAATTATTAATGAAAGTATGTGATGCAGATCAAGAAGGAATTATTTGATATTATGATTTATTTATTTATTTAAATAAGTTGGTCTTTTATTTAGTTCAATATGTCGGTACTTAATTATTTTTTTTGTTTCCTTGTTAGTCATTAGAGTTATTAGGTAATAGAATTAGAGATTTTTATTTCCTTTTATATATTATGGTTTCCCCCCTATATACATGAGGCTTATGAGTCTTTGTTATTCAGACTTCAGGACTTCAGAATTAATTATTGAGAATGAATGAATGTGTGTTTCTTCTACCTTTTCTTTCCTATACCTCATTCCCTTTCTCCTCTATTTCTCTCCCTTTCTCCTCTATTCTTTATTCTCTTTAAGTGGTTATATGTCAATTTGGTATTAGAGCCTAATTTCGTTCTGCACAAGTCTAATTTCTATTTTTTTTCAATTTTTGCGAAAAAAAAGAAAAGGATAAGAAAACCCTAACTGTGTTAGCTTCCGCCACTATCAACCAGTTCTCCGGCAACCGCTGACATCAATGTAAACAGAGACTGCCATGCACCATTGCCGTCAACGATGACACTAGAATGAATAACCGTGTAGCAAGTCACGTCCGCTTTTCTTGTCGTCAGCAACATCGAAATCGATTCTGCTGTATCGTTCTCACCGTTCAGGGCGTCAATCTCGCCTCCTGATTCCACCGCCTTGCCGGTCAGTCTCCCCTGTCAGTTTTCCCTTTGTTTATAATTGCAGCTGCCCCTCCACTTAACCCCATAAAACCGTAGCCTCAGTCAGCCACCGCCTAACACCCTATTTGACATTGAAAAATAAAGCCACGTATCCTTTAACATCAGCCAATAATCCTTTCTAGCTGTCACTAACCAAAAATCCATTATAACATCACCTCAGGTTCTGAAATTTCAAGATTGACCCCTAAATTTTGGAAAGATTAAAGTTTGATCCCTAGAGTTTGAGATATTGATATGGATGCCATGGAGTTTGAAGAGACATTACAGTAATGTCTTTTTCGCACGCAGTGCAAAGTGCAAGGTATAGTGTGCAAGCTAATTATTGATTGTGGGTTTTATATGAATTATGTATTCCGTATCTTGTGGAAAAACTACAACTACCGACATGGAAATACCCTCTACACATCTTTTGGATGGAACTTATAAGATAACAAAACAATGTTTAAACCCTTTTTCTTTTTGAAAATTAAACTCATATGAGGTGATTTTTTATGTGATTTATATGAAACATTGTCATGTACCGTTTGGAAAAACTTGGCACGCAAAAAATAATACTCTTTATCGCCAAACAAACAATACATATACTTTTTTTTTTCCAGGATCTAAAAACTCAGCTAAATTCTAGAGATAAAAATTTTCTCTGCATCAAAAAGAAACCGAAAGATAAAAATATTGTGCCAAGTCAATTTTTTTTTTTTTTTTATTGAAAATTAAGATGTTCAGGATAGTCTGCAGTGCATAAACAAAAAGATTGTAGATCTCGTGTAAGGTCCTGTAAACTATAAGAATTAAATCTGTAATAAACCAATAGTAAAACTGAAAGTTAATTATTTATCTTCCAAAACTTTACATTCAATTCCACTTTCTAATTGATTATGAAAAGCAAAGGGAGGGAAAGAGAGAAGGAGAGAAGACGGTCTTACACAAAACCCATTGAATATGAGAGAAGGAACACTCCTCTCGACGATCGAAAGGCAGAATCGGGTTCATCTCCTCCCTCTCGTTGTATTAAGGTAAGTTTCATTCTCAAACTCTTCAGGTTTGATATACCGATTCCCATCCTAATCAATCAAAACTTATTCTAAAAATTGATTGATGGTTTAAAGCATCAATTCATACTAAAATTCGTGTTCAATTTGTGTAGGTTCGTATTTGTTGATCAATCTTCGAGGGGGTGACATTTAGGGATTCTTCTTCGAGATTTTCGAGGAAGATTCTTGGAATCGAATAAGTTGCGTAGCGAAAATTGAACCATATTCTATTGAAATATATGTTTTAGCTTTCATTTTTTTATTGTGAAAGATGTTGAAATTTTGGTTGTTTTTCGAAGCTTTTTTTTGCCTATCACTATAACTGTTGTGACCCAAAAGTTATCGTTTGAACAGTAGTAGAGGTTTGTTGAAATGGTAGGAATTGGGGCACCGTTCGAATGGTAAAGGGTCCTCCATTCGAACGGTATAGGTTGGGACACCATTCAAATGGTAGGGGATATGCTGTTCGAACGACATAAAATGTGTAACCATTCTTGTTGTTACTTTAATATATTATTTAATTTCTTTTAGAAGTGGACTCTTGAACAAGTGAAGGGGGGAATGTGTGGACATCTAATTAGACATGTTAATGAATGTAAAGATAAGTAGGCAATGTACCAAAATATAAACCTTCAAGGACTGTTTAATTGTTGTGATGAGTATTCATATTTGATTTGATTTGATAAGTTTTAGGCCTTAGAAATGATAGTCCAGGATTCATTGTGACAATAGTCAGCTTAGGCCTTTAGAGTACATTCATACGAGGCTCGATTGGCTGCTATAATGAGTCATTGGTTTATACCTTCGCGGTGCATTTTCTGAGGGCTCAAAGAACTATAGTAGGCCATGAGAGTAAGTTTTGCTTCATGGTTGTCTTAGGTGCTAGTTGCCAAGGAGCATATAATGTCTAGACAATTAGTACTCCTTTTGACCGGGTTCCATTAGGGGAACTCAAGATGAGGGCTATCTATAAGCTTTTACGCATAAAGCCTCATAAGGATATGTATTCCAAGTGAGAGGACAAGCATCCCATGGTTTTGTGTAGGTTATATCAGTGGTTGACTCTTATATGCTATTAGGTATACATTAGACTGGGTTTAGCGGTAGGCAAATACACTTTGGTAGGTATTTGCTTCCATTCATTTATTTGTTGATTTCATTACTTCAATAAGTTGGAATTCTTTCTGACTCGAACCTGTTTGGCTGTCTTTTTGCCACTATTTTTTTATATATAAAATACCGAGTAGAACCACGTGTTGGAGGTTAGGGAAATCAGGGATAGCTTAAGGATGAAGCTCACTTGAGGGTTGGAGTTATTCTTTGTTATTTATATTTTCATTTATCACATTTCCTAGACACTGTAGGCCATTGGCCATGATTATGTTTTTCGACAATTTAAAATAAAGATGTAAGGCCAAAATATGATAATAAAGCCTAGTAGATTTGGTTTCTTTCATTATTAGTTTTTAATAAAGTTGAATTTGGGGTATACTTTATTTGAAAATCTTGTTCACTTGATGTTGATTAGTTTATTAATGAAGTACTCGGGGTTGTTTAGAATTATGGGGCATTACATTATCAAAAAAAACTTATAAAATAAGTAAAATTAATATAATAATAGAAGAAATAACTTAATACATACTACCAGCGTATCACACGACATTCTTGCTTTATATAATGTTATTGTATTGATACCAGTTACTCGCTTCATTGTTTTTAGTATTCATTAATAATATGCAGTAATTGTCACTTATCCTAGTTCAAATAAGCTGCGCTACATGAAAAAGCCCAAACAGCTACAGAAGTTATGACAAACTATCAACCGTCTGGTGCAACGACGAAATGTTATAGTTACTGGCGATGGTATCTATCTCAAACTTCTGACAGAAAATTAACCCATGAAATTTATCTACCAGTTAGATTTGATCTACCAACGAAGATTTATTGCCAAAAAGTTTGAGAAAATACAGGATGAAGATTTAAACTCCGGTGACTTGTCCGGCGCAGGAGAATCGACTCAAGATAGACTCAAGATAGCCGGACGATTTTTTATTTTTTTCTAAATCGTGTGACAGTTCTTTCAACTCTAAAGCAACCATCTCTCTGACAAAACAAATCTACTCCAAATTCTATTCCAAAACCAAACTTTTATTGCAATTCATTTCAAATTAACCAAATATATCATAAGTTTCTATTGCCAAAGCAAAAGGCATAAGATCATTGATGATTGAATGTCATGACACAAATTATACTGTATGACTAAGAGTCCAAAATAAAATACTACAAACAAATGGAGGAAGATCACTATCTGTGATCTAGTACATATAAAAACAATTAAGAAAACCAATTAACACTTTGATCTGTATACATAATATGTACACCCATATGCAAATATGAATAAAAAAAACTTAATGCGTGCTAAGTTGCTATTAGAGCATGAAACTATCATTCTTTAATCCATAAGAAGAAACAGCAAAAAATTCGAAATAGATAATTTTATTAAAGAATGGATGAGTAAAAAAAAATGAAAACAAGGGATTTCTTATCCTATAAGACATGGGCCTTGCTTTCTAACTAAGATATCTGATGCAGAATAAATTAAAATAGAATAAATACTAGCCTATAGATGATTCCAGATAATTCGTACCTCCATATTATTATTTGATGGACGAAACAAACTAATTAAAAAAAATATTCAACTAGTAACGCTGAGAATTGAAAAATTGTCCGAAATCAACTTCATTCCCTTTTGCT
>MKEJ01059952.1:0-29648 GCA_001753735.1 Embelia ribes
GTGGGGAGAAAATTAAATAATATTAACAATGGAACCGAATTACATTCTGATATTCACCATTAGGTCTCTAATGTAACCTATATAAATACGCTTGCTAAGGAAGAAAAAAGAAAGCACCAAAAATCATATTTAAAGCAAAGAAAAAAACGTACTTTCTTTTTTCTGCTAGGTACATTAAAAGCCAATTCTCTCATCCAAAGTACAGTAGAAGATTGGAGGCGCAACAGTATGGATTTGAATATAATGAGATTTAGAAAACGACTCTCGTAGGTATAACTCGAACCTATATGGTAGAACGTAATTAATTTTTGATAGTATACGTACATGCGATTAGCAGATTCTGAACATAATTTTTCTACTGCGTTCCAACAACCCAACCTACTGAAGATATGCCTGATCAATCTACACAGTTAGATGTGCCTCCTATGTAGCTGCAAGATGCCAAACCACCCCACCAAAGACCAACGAGAAATACAAGATCAATTATTTGTTTTACTGAAGAGCAATGTAGACGCTAGTTATGATTTTCCCCCTAATTTTAGGAATGATGGTTGTATGTGTATATATTTCGTTATGCGTATCCATAATACAATTGTTGATATGTGTTATTCTTTTGTTGATTATACAGTCCAGCTTTTTTATATTTCAAACTGAAATAACCTATGTCGATTTCGTTATTGGGTTAAATGCTGAATACAAGAAGTGATCAATATAGGAAGGAAAATGGTTGTAATATATTTGTTTACAGTTATCGGTATTTCACATTTACCATTGGCGAATAGTAAATATATATGTGTATATATATATATACTTCTATATATTTTTTCGCCATTAGTAGTGATGAACTGTAAAAAATAAAAATAAAAAATTATTTTCGTCATTAATATTGAAGAACTGTAAAAAAAATATATATATATATTTTTGCTATTAGTAGTGACAAACTGTAAAAGAAAAATATTTTCGCCATTAGTAGTAGCGAATTGTATAAAAAAATTATTTTTGCCATAAGTAGTTGCGAACAATTTATATAATTGTTCGCTATTAGTAATGACAAACATTATAATGTACACTATATTAATAATATTTTTTACTGATGCACCAATCGTACAAATTTGGGGCCCACATGCTCCAAAATTGCAAAAAACCCTTTAAAATAGTCATTAGAAGGTGAACCTTATTTTTCTATACTGTGCGCCTTCATAACAATCTCTTGATCTTTATTTTACCAAGTAGCAGCACAGTTTTTCCATTGTGGTATAACTGGAATTTCTAACAAACAAGACGATGTAATGGCACAGTTACAGGCTCAAATACTTGGGACTGATATTAAAAAACCGAATAGGAATAGCGAACAAAGCTACCTGAAAGTTGCAACACATGCAAAAGAGCAGGGGAATACAAACTAGTGCATAAACAATTGCACTGAAGTTTGGTGGAAAATAAAAAAATATATATATTTATGTAGTCAACCAGCACACAAAAAAACAATGGAGATGCGGGGTATCGAACCCCGTACCTCTCGCATGCAAAGCGAGCGCTCTACCATGTGAGCTACATCCCCTTTTTGGTTTCTGAAATACAATTATTAGAAATAAACAATATTTTTAACTTGAAACGGGATCATATTACAACAGATTCAATCACTACATAGAATAATTTTCTTCGGCAGAAATTGAAAGTACGTAGTAGATTAGTTGTCAATCTCGATATCTCTTTGACTGCCCAAAAAATAAAATAAAATTATATCTATTTGTGTTACACTATCATTTATACACAAGTGTAACAAGAACATTTTTTATCCTGAACTGCTAAGTTTTCGTACTCGTAGTCAAATGACATTGATTCGCAATGCTTATTTCAGTGCAGGATAGAGCTATTGTTGGCAACTGCTACAATTTTCGTACTCGGAGTCAAATGAAATTTATTTTCAATACTTACTTTGATGCAGGGTAGAGCTTTTGTTGGTTATTTAAAATTTATTCAAAATATTCATCATTTGGAGGCAACAAAAAAAATCCTATTATGTTCGTCATCGCTCTAAGGCAACAATTTCGTGCTCTAACGTAGTGACTTCATTAAATCACATTTTAAAATTACCGTAGGGGATAATGTCATATCAACATTCCTGTAAATTTTTTTACTATAACAATTTGTAAATAATAAATTATGTGTCTAATGAATTGTTTCGTTACACAGACTATACCGGAAACCCTAGAAAATGTGTCGGGCGCAACAGTAGAGCAAAATTTCAAATTTGGGGGTTGATTGACTAGATACCGTATTCCTCCATTTTCTCAATCTTATCATTCATATCGAAAATAGTTATTAATTTAGTTAACTTAATTAAACAAGTTGAAATTTTAATACCGCTAGAGGAAATTTTCGGATTTCGGTGAAGGCGGCTCTAAGAATATTGCTGCGGTTCGAAAAACAGCTGGTTTGATTGAAAAAGTGAAGGCTGATTCGGCTAATCTATCTCTAAATTGCTTGGTATCGTTGCGTCTCCGATACAATTTATATAACTTATTGATATGGTCAAGGAAATAATTTTACTTTTATGGTTACGAGATTTTGATAATTGTATTGCAAACAATCCATTTCCTTTAAGATGTTAAGTTGTTTGGTTACAACTTATAATTTTTATTATTTTGCTAATAAATTGAACTACATTTCATTGTTCAATTTAAAAATTTTGATATAAATGAGCTAAAATTGATGAACATGATGCATTTAGCTACTGTATTAAAAAATAAAAATTGATTAAAAGTTGCTTGAGTTTTGCATTTTTCTCTGGTTATCAGCACGATAGGGAATGCTCTGAGCTTATTATATGTATTATTTGTACTATGATTATGGTTTAAATTTGGAGCAAAGAAACGTTCTTCTATTTACAATTCTATTAAACGAACAAGAGAAAATCAAAACGCATTGACAATCATTTGTTTTGCATTGTTAATTTAAAGCATAAGCATTATGTGCTAATAAAAACGAATTTAACAGTAATAAAGCTGCATTGAAAGAGGGATTTAAATTACAAGCACAATATTAATTTACAACAATAAAACAAATACAAGCCCTCACACGCTATACAAAGATCCACATATTTACAATGTTCTCAACAAAACAGAAGCTAAAAATACTTCACCTAAAACTATTCTAAAATAAAAATGTTGCTCCTCTTCGATAAGGCTATTAGAAGAATCGGGTGGCAACTTCTTCGGGATGAAGATTTTATGCAGATAAATACGTAGATTTTTTTTGCACATTATTTATCAAGATGTGTCATATTGGATTTATGTTGGTGTCAATACGATCTTTCAAATACTATGGATCCACAAAAATCACGTATGACACATACTGAACAACAGGATGCATTTATAAAATCCGAATCCTTTTTTATCTGCGTACAAAAGTCCAAAATGGCCGATTCTTCATCTTAATTTCGCACTTTCTCAACGATCCAAAGCATTGATCACTATCCTGCAGAACACAAATAGCAAATAATAAAATTTTAAATGTCCATTCAAATAATTGGTTATAAATTCGAAAAATAATTTTTAGTGAATGTGAAATAATATGCTATTAAGCGGGCACATTTGGAAGAAAGTGAAAATATTCACTTTTTAATCTTGCGAGTAGCGATAGTAACCGGTTATGTGTATATATATATTTTTTTCATACATCAAAATTTATATTTTTAAAAATATATCATTTGTCCCCAAAGTATAAATAAGTTTCAATTTTGCTTATTATGATAAATACGCTTTCACATAAAAAGCCAGTGTCATGATACATAAGTTGCATTGAAAGTTCTCTATTGCGAATCAAGAGGAGTTTTTATAGAAACGAAATAAAAATATTAAATTATTCAATATTTTTGATTTATGAGACTATTAAGACATTAATTTAACTTCGGAGGATAAAGGAGAGAGGAAAAACCAGTCATAGACGACTGGATCCGAGTTATCCGACGTCGTTTTCTTCCTTGTCTTCCTTCTCAAATCTCCACGTGGCGTGCTTGCTGCATCCACAAATATCACCCCAACAAATATTAATAACTACTAGAAAACCCCAACAACATCAAATACGTTCACCTTTACCCCTGTATCCTTACACAAATACTCAAATTGATTCATTTCCATGCTATAGATCTTGCAATTGTAACTTATACTATCATTAAATTTATTCCACCATTATTCTTATTTTAAAAAGGTTATTCGAAATTTTAATTTCTTGAAACTTTGTAAAATTATATGAAAAATCATTGGGCGTTGCGAAATGGATGTGATCTACTATGATTTAGAAGCACGACACCTGAGAAAAATCGTGAAGTGGGTTAGAAATGAATTTCAAATATGAAAAATGGTTCAAATAACGATAATTATATATTGAAGTTGCACAATATAATACACTATCTGCTCTGTTTACAAATTATTTCACTCATATTTAAAAAAATAATAAATTATAATAATTTAATATAGAAAGATAATAAAAATGTAAAATCTAATATTTTAAATATAAAATGATAAAAAACAAATTGACTATTTTTATTACATTAAAATGATGATTTATCCCTATTTTAACTCACGAGAGAAGGGCGAGGTAGGGGTGCTGGGACCCGCAGGCGAGACCGGGGCGGATCCCGGGTCGCCGGCGGAGGAAATGGATCGGAGGATGGTGATGCTTCGTGAGACAGGGGTATGATCTGGTGGGACGATCACAGGGTTAGGAGGAGCGGATCGGACGGCTGAGAAGGAGTTGTACTTCCGGAGCTTGCCGAGGCCAGATTCGGGTGCGGGCCCCGCCAGAGTCTCGTCCCATAGCTTGTGAAGAAAACCCATTTTTCCTTCTTCTTTGTGTGTATATATGTATCTACAGCTTTTGTATGTATATTTGTTGCGAAGAGATGGGTGTAAAAAAGAGAACAAATACTTTTAATAGGGGAAGAATATAGATCCTCTTTTAGTGGAGAGGAGTGAGATTTATAGTCGGGGTAGAGAGAGGATAAGTTTGGAATTTGTATGGACAAAAATTGGATAAGTGTAATTTTATGGATATATTTATTGGATTAAAAATGGATAAGTACTATTTCATGGCTTTTATATATGGGTTAAAAAAGGATAAGCATGATTTAATGGCTATTATTATGGGGGTAAAAATGGATAAGTGTAAATTAATGGTCAATAGTGTTGATTTTTTTTGAGCCATTATGTTCAATTGGTGAAGGATAAGTAATTTGCTATACTGTCATTGGAATAACATTGGGAAGATAATTTCCTATCAAAAGAAAATTTTATTTAGTTATATTCGCAGCCATTTGTATCTGCTTAAGAGACTTTTTATAGTATATATTTTTAAAATGATAAATTTATCATAAATTTTTTGTTAATATGTTGTTTATGGGTCTTTAGACACAAATTTTATCATCACTTATATTTCATTTCTAAATTAGAATATAATAAAACCAGTTATTATGGTGAAAAGGAGAGGCCTTTGGTAGAAGGCCTTAATGCTGATAAACATTGGGATAGAGAAATTTTGAGTTTCATTAACAAATACAATGCGTCATAGTCAATTAAACTTTAAAAAAAATAATTTTTTTACATGAAATAAATAAACAAACTGTTTGATCATGTACGTAATTTAAGCAACTGGCTTGATTATGTACACAATTTTAATCAAGTAAAATCAAATTTATCTAATTCTTATCTTTATAATTATGAGCAAAAATTTCAAATTTACTCATGTCAATTTTATCTTATTCTAATGCTTAATAATTATGACTTGAAATAGTAATTTTTCATTTAGAGTATTTTAAAAAGTGATCATAAATATCTTCCAACAAAAGCTTTTTGTTAAATTCAGATGGTGTCATACAGGAGGAGTGAGAAATAAATAACTTTTTCTTTCAAATGGGACCTAGGCCTAGTATTGATAAATGTCATGTCAGCTCATTTTATAATCCAAATTGTTTTTTAGAGTATTTTAAAAAGTGATCATAAATATCTTCAAACAAAAGTTTTTTGTTAAATTCCGATGGGGTCAATACAGGAGTAAGAAATACTTTAACTTTTTCTTTCAAATGGGACCAAGGCCAGTATTGATAAATATCATGCCAGCTCATTTTATAATCCACTTGCACAATATATTTTTTTAGAAGATTATAAATTATAATAGTTTAATATTTAAATATTGTAAAAATGATCAAATTTCTATTTTTTTAAGTATAAAATGAGAATAAATTTATTTATTTTTATTAAAGTATTAAAATATTATATTTTTTTTAAAAATGTGATGGGAGAGTATGTAATTGGACAAACACATACAAGGTAGGCCCCAGTTCAATAATTTAAACACGTCATCAGATAAGATTAGGCAAAACTTATCTATCAAAACCTAATGATTCATTGACCTGATGGCTGCTTTTTAATTATAATAATTAATAACTGTTCACAAACCTTTAGGAAAGAGTAAATTACACTTTTCTCCCTACGATTTCTGATAATGTCAGATTACTTCTTGAGGTATCGAAAATTACACTTTGACCCACAAGTTCTAACCCAAGTTTGGTTTTGTTATGTAAGGGCATATTACCCTTTCTATATTTTCTTATTTTAATTAATTTATAACTTGATATTTGGTTATATTAAATAAATATTATTATATTTTTAAAAAAGTGTATTAAATTGGTATAAAATAATATTTTCAAAAAAATTATAACAAATTATTTCACTTTCACTTTGACCCGGAAAATATATGCGTAAAGTGCAATGACCACAAAACTTCGGGGGGCATAGTGCAATGTCAGAGACCTCAGGGTTTTTTTTGAATTTGTCAGAAACTGCATGGGGAAAAAGTGTAATTTACCCTTTAAAAAATTACGGTAACGGTATATATTTGGGAGTAATGAAATTGCATTTTAAAACAAAAATATTCTAGTAGATTTATATATATAAAAAAATGCTAAGTATTTAACATTTCAAAAATTATGGGCGATTTTACATTCCCTCATAGCAAACATTTGGTTCCATCCACGACCATTCATCTTGAAAATGAAGGAATATTATTTTTAGATTATTTTATGTTTAATTGTTAAATAATCAATGGTTATTATGGCATATTAGCGTGGCTTTGGCATAGTATGTTTACATTTTTGTTTCCACTGAAACCACACACACACACACACACACACACAACACACACACACATAAAAAAAAGAAAGATTAAAAAATAAACCAAAAGTCTCGGCATCTCCAGCCGAAAATCCCGAACTTGCCATTTAAAATACTTGTAATTATCATTGAAATGGAAACTGAATGATGCCATGGCCAACTCAAAAAATTAATAGATATTTACTATTTAAGAATCATGGGTAAATATTTATAGAGAAATATGCATTCATCCATAATTTTTATTTGATTTTCTTACTCGTTGACATGATAATATTTTTTTTTAATATAATTAATTTTTAAATATATTACATTAATAATTAAATCTAAAATTTTATTATCAAATCAATAATTAAGAAAATTGGATACTTATATTTATATTCCAAATTTCCATACATATGTACTCCCTACCTATAATTGAATAGATTGTGGCGACCTTTCAAAGGGACCCCAACGTCATTTATCATCCCTAACAAGTGGGTTTAGACTTTTGACTTTTCACCTCGTTGTCATTATCATGATAACGAAGCTTTGTATTTTACAAAATACTTTTTGGCAAAAAACAAAATTTTCATGACCTGTCCCTCTCACTTTCCGGCCCCACACTTGTTTTTTTTTCTTGATTGATTGAGTACGAATTACGTGTGATTTGATTTTTGACATTAAATTTCATTTTTCATTTTTTTTTGAAAGCAGTATTTTTGATTTGTTTAGTTACCATTTATAAGTAAATATGTTAATTTAATTTTTATTAAAAAAATAAAAATGTACTTAGTTAAAAAAATTTAATTTATTTAAATTAAAATAATAAATAAATTTAACTTAAAAGCTGAATAATAAAACGTTATTTACATTTTAAACAAAAAACAGAGAAAACAAGCCACTTTTCCAACTTTTGCCAATTTCAAAAATCTGAATAGCTGGAAGGCGATGAGGTCCAACAATGGGCCTTTATCGTGAAACAGAAAGAAGTTTATTAGGCCCAACAGAATGGGCTGTAGATTCAACCATCATTTTTCTGTAGATTCAACCATTGTTTTTTATATGAATAAATTAGTTTATGTGTTACATGATCATAAATAAAAATATTTATAAATTTTAATAATTTTTCCATGATTGATAGTTATAAGCATTATATTGGAGCTTTCTTTTCTTGAGATAATTTTATTGGCTAAAGTTTATAAATATACGTATATGTCGTGAAATTTTACATGTTCTCATTCATGTACAACATAACAGAAAGAAAGTGAAACAACAGTCTTGTCCCTCAGCAAGAATAAATACATATGGAAATACAAAATAAATTTTATATAAAATCTTCTTCCAATTTATTAGAATTTGATTTTTGAAGAACCAAACAATACAAATGGGATAAAATATCGTCAACTATGATTTTGTTTATACCTAATATTTTCATGAATATTAAATTTGTTAAGTTAAATTAAATAATATCTAAAAAATGTTAAATTTTAATTTAATTAATTAATCCTTGGGTTATAACCTAGAATATCAAGGGTTGATTATAAATTAATTTATCATGATTTCATTTTTAATTTTAATAATTTAATAGGCGGATTAATGAAATATTTCATAGCATAATTACATGATATACGATATTTACCTATAGGGTAAACAAAATATGCTATAATAGTTACTTGTAAATGTAATTATGTGTGTAGTGTATTATATAGTATACCTGAAATAGGTCGGCATTATTAAATAAAATATGGGCATGTGTCAAGCTGCTTAAAAGTGAGGCAGCAGTGGGACACGTGACACTTTGTCATCGAAGTTTAAAAATAATGACAGAACAGTTAAATAATTTAGTTAAAATCACAGCCATGAGATTAAGCCTAAGAAAGATTCAATTGATAGTATTAAAGTGCAGTAGTTATAGACAGTTGTAACAATAGATTCCTATAAATTCGAACACCGAATACCAAGAGAATAATGCATACTACACATCATAACTTTTTTTTTTTTATTTAGTTGAACTTTAGTAATAGCACAACATAGTGTTAGTATTAGATAATCTAATCGGTAACGATCCATCTAAGCCAGGTTTCAAATGCAAAAAATCAATATGCAAACCCGGTCAATCTTTAACATTTTAGTGTTGAAAACCATAAAAAAAAAACTATTTATTCACTCTTTTTGCATTTCATACTAATTTTAAATCCTTAAATTACAATAAATTGAAATGCAATCCACCTTTGTTAATAATCATGTCTTATTTTGAACGGTAGTTCTTGAATTGGGTTTCACAATATTGACATAAAAACGAATTATCATGTCATTTTTGTAAAACTTACTTCTCATTCTTTTTTTATTTTATTGTAAATATATTTTTTTTTATAAAAAAATTACTAGCAAATATTATTTTAAAAAATTAATATTGTAGCAAAAAATAACAAATTCGGAGCATCTAATAGTAAAAATTTAAATAATTAAATTATCTTACTTTTGCCCATTACCATTACCATTGCATGGAGAAATTTAACGAAATGGTTTTAATAAGTAGTGTAATTACAAAAATAACCCAAACTCAATAACATTTGAAAAAATGACTTTCATGGGCTGTGAAATGTCTAAAATAATTCAAGCCCAAAAATGCCCTTGTCCAAAATGCCATGGAAAGACTCGCTAAGAATCATTGCAACAAGCTCGCGAAGAACTTACGGTTTTTCAAAATTTTTCAATGTTTTTTTTATTAATATTTATTTTTATAATTCACAATTATTGATTTTAATATAATAAATGCATCATATTTATAATGTATAATATAAAATGTAAATTTCAAATAACCATTGTTAATTTTAGGGTGGATATTTTTTTGGATTGAGATAATGAGAGAAATAGAATGAGAACGGAGTAACAAGACAATGAGAGGGGGAGCAAGCACGTGGACAGAGGCAGAGAGAAAGAAGGGAAAATAAGAAAAAATAAAAAAAATATAAAATTAAGATAACAACATTTTAGATATTTAAGAGCTTAAAAAAATTATTTATACAAAAATTATCATTGCTTGTATTAATTTTGCAATTATACGCATGTTGAGATTATCTCGTAAAATTTCCCCGTTACCAGAGAGAAGAGGGAGAGGAGAGAGAGAGGATGGGGATGCATTACCTAGCAACAACCCTCGCTCGATCCGCCACCAAATCCCACCTCCTCCGCCCCATCTCTCTCTCCTTCTCCTCTACCTCCTCCACCACCTCCGCCGCCGCCGCCCCTCAAACCCTAGAGTCCCTCCGCCGCCGTCTCGCCACCGAGTCCCCCACCCTCGCCGACTTCACCCGCCTCCAATCCTCCGACCACTACTCCGTCGAGGTCCGTCAAGTTCAACGAATACGCGAGAATTATTCTAGTTATACATTCAGAATCGATACAATAATTTCTAAATATAAAATCTAAATATCCAAAAACTAATCCTAATACTGTCAATCTAAATATATAATAGGTAGGCACCCGGAAGAAACCCCTCCCCAAGCCCAAATGGATGAAGGAGGCCGTGCCTGGTGGCGAGAAATACACCCAAATTAAGAGGAAATTGCGGGAACTGAAGCTGCACACGGTGTGTGAGGAGGCAAGGTGTCCGAATTTGGGGGAGTGTTGGTCCGGGGGAGAGACGGGGACAGCCACCGCCACCATCATGATCCTCGGCGACACGTGTACCCGTGGCTGCAGGTTGTTATTTATCCCAATAACTTTTAGTTTAAGAATATATGAATGTTTATTGTATGTTATATTATCTATTATCATGGATTGTAAATACATTTGGAGAATTGTTTCTATAGCATTAGCTGATAGAGCTTATTTTTTGTGATTGATTAGTTTGAGACTTAACTTAGTCAGCAACTGTCATTCATTTTACAAATTTACCATAGGGGTTTCATGAATGGAAAAGATACAAGTTTGATGATATATGTGTAGACATATATGGACAACCAAATGCACAAAGCTCCCGCATTGCAGGGTCTAGGACGGTCTTATGCACGCAATCTTACTCCTGTCTCTAGAGAGTTTGTTTCTAACTGGTCAAGCCCGAGACACACAAGTCGCAATGGGAGTGCTCAGGGCCCTAATTTATAGAAATTCAAGTTAGAAGACGCAAGTGGGAATTATTGATTAATCGTAGGAGACTGTTAAACAAAAAATGGCCTTGTACATATGATTTTACCTCTAAATAGTAAAAAAGTCGTTAGTGAGAAATATTAATTTATCGTAGGACAATTGTTTAATAAAAAGTGGTTTTGTATATGTAATTTCACCTAAATATTGTGCATGCGGCTGCTATAAACTAACATCGCTACTGCCATTATCCTGATCCACAGATATACATATACCCGTGTTTGTTGTTTAATTATTCATATTATTACCAAAATTTCAAACATTTATACTGTGTTGCATTGATGTAAACTGTAATTGCATTTGGTGATCCTATGTGCAAGAGGCATTGGTTTATTGCCAATGATGATAGTGAAAGAATGGTCTTTTTTGTATTGCTGGGTCATTGTTGCATCAGCCTGTAGACCGCATTGTCTGTGATCGGTTTTCTGTGCTGTAATTAATTCAGCTGTTGATATTCTTTCTTATCATTTATAATAGCTGCATAGCACCCATTGATATGACGACCTTTTTACTTCAACAAAATGATGAGGGCCTTTATCATACCATACGAGAAAGAAGTAGACTTTAGGGAGAAAAATTGATTTTGTCATAGGAGAAAGGCTATATAAGGTTTTGGTGAATTATTTGCCTCTTGGTAGTTACACCGTCAGGTAGTAACTAAAAAGACACAGAAAGGTATGCAAGTTACTTTCTTGTGTTGGGGCATTATCAGATTCAGAAATGCTGGAATGTGGTAATCGTGCTAGTGGGCTTTTTGTGTTGCATGACCTTGTTAGAACTTCGAAGGGTAGTAGGACTAACCTATCTGATTCTTGTGATCTTGTTAGGTATATATTTCATTATATTTGAGAACCTAGGTTAGGCATATGAAGAGGTATGAATTACACACAACCAAAACTATTGGAATGGCTCATGTGGATGGACTTTTTGGGTTACATGTTCATAATAGAACTTGGTATGCTAGATGCGGAACTAATTAGCTACTCTTATTTTTGTTATATGGGTTTTTTAATCACATGTGAGGAATTGAAGTTAGATAGACAATATGTTATGTTTCTCTATAATCTTGGTCCATGCTTTGATTTATGTGGTTAACAATTGGAACTTTCCAGATTCTGCAATGTGAAGACATCACGCACTCCCCCTCCTCCAGATCCAAACGAACCATCCAATGTAGCCGAGGCGATTGCATCATGGGGTTTGGATTATGTAGTGATAACTAGTGTTGATCGTGATGATTTAGCTGATCAAGGAAGTGGGCATTTTGCAGAGACTGTTGAAAAATTGAAGGAGTTGAAGCCACACATGTTGATTGAAGCATTGGGTATGTATCAATGTATCACTGTATCTCTTGCGGATGAATTGATGTTAAATGTTCTAATCAAAGAATCTTTAATTGGGTTAGTTTCCTTGAAAACTGCATTATTATCTAATTTGGCTTGGAATTGGATATTCCTAGATACTTTGGATGATACTCTCATATTCCGATATATGTTTTCTGTTTGGTAATATCTCGGATTGTTTTTGAACGTTCAGTTCCTGATTTTCGGGGAGACCACGGGTGTGTAGAGAAAGTTGCAAAATCAGGTTTAGATGTGTTTGCTCACAACATAGAAACAGTTGAAGAGCTTCAGAGTGCAGTTCGAGATCACCGTGCTAACTTTAAGCAATCCATTGATGTTCTAATGATGGCAAAGGACTTGGCTCCTGCTGGCACGCTTACCAAGACTTCGATTATGTTGGGGTGCGGGGAAACACCCGAACAAGTAGTGAGCACTATGGAGAAGGTGAGGGCTGCAGGTGTAGATGTAATGACATTTGGTCAGTACATGAGACCGTCGAAGCGCCATATGCCCGTATACGAGTACATAACCCCCGAAGCTTTTGAAAAGTACCGAGTTCTCGGCATGGACATGGTAAGCCCTAATTCTGTTGGTTATGGTACTTAATTTGACAGAATTGAAAATTGTTGAGGGTAGGTGAAAGGAATGAAAGCCAGACTTCTATGGAGACGGCTTATCTGTTATTTCACCAATTCTGCAATTTACAAAATTCCTTTGTCACAGAAATGTATTTTCTTTTTGTGATTTTTCAGGGTTTCCGATATGTGGCATCTGGTCCCATGGTTAGATCCTCGTACAAGGCTGGTGAATTCTACATCAAATCAATGATAGATGCAGATCGAGCTGCAACCTCTTCGTAATAATGTTGCCTTGTGGTTGAAATGTGATTTTTGCAGTTACCTGCTACTTTTTATAACAGTATCTCCTTTGAACTCGAGTGAACAGAGTAGATGGCTCAAACATTGAGCTGTAGGACCTGTGTTTTGTTGTTCATGTCACAGGCTAAAGATCTTTAGCAGAGGGAAAAGGGAAGTTGTTCCTACATTTATTATATCTACTATTGTTTTCATATTTGTGTATAATGTACTCAGGTTGTATATTGAAAATTCATTGCAAGAATGAAATTTTATTCTGCTGCTGCTTTCCTTTGACAACTCCTCTTCCCTGTTGTTGCTGCTGTGGTCTCATTTTCTTACAACTCTAGTTTGAGCTAGGATGGCCATTGGCCTGATTGTTCTTCTCTGGCAGTAACATTTCTCTCTCTCTCTCTCTCTCTCTCCGGGTCATGCCTCGAAGAGAAACTTAAGACTTATCTGGTGCATTGTGCGGCTATGATGCATTACCACCAACCGATGCACCATATCAGCACTGCACTGGCTATACTAAAAGGAGTTAATTCTGACACCTTGGGGGGCTACTGTGCAATGCATGTAAATTTATCGAAAATGCGTGTAATTTAGGTTTTTCAGTTCAGTTTGGGCAATGCTAGGGGTTTGTAACCGTTCGGTTTAGGTTAAACTCGAACTGAAATTTTAAAACTCGAAAAATTGAACCAACTTTTTCTTGGAATCGAACCTAAACCTGAAAATCCCAAAGCCCGAACCGAACCCTTATTTTTTAAGACTCGACTTAACTCGAAATTTTCATAAAATTCAAAATTTGAGAATCAATTCACAAAACCAATTCAAAGTTTTATAAAATCAATTCAAATGTTCATAAAACCACTTCAAACGTTTATAAATCAAAATAGAAACAACAATTACAATTTATAAAACTTAATCCTAATTGATCAAATAGTTCCAATTGGTTTGGAGAAAAAATTACTACAAAATATTAATTAAATATATTAAATGTATATATATAGATCCAATCAACGTAGTAATGACAACAATGATATATATGAACTATTATATGTCATAGTCATATATGTAATTTTTTTATTTAATATTTTAGGTTTTAAAAAAATAGACCAGAACTGAAATTTCAGAAAATCCGATACTTTTTAAAATTAAAACCCGAATAAGAATTTGAGTAAAAAATTATAACTGAATGTGCATCGGTTCTGTTCGGGTTTTGGGTTACCCGAAATGATGCACACCCCGATGGGATACAATGTTTAGCCGCGTGAAAATAATCCGATTCATTAAGTTCAAGAGAGGTGTATCTTTAGATAAAGAAGAACGGCTTCTCTAGTTTCCAGAAAGTGAAACAAATCAAATAGGTTCTCTGCAACAGCAAAAGACAAAGTACAAAGCCAAAACAAACAATACAAATGCTTTTTTTTAAGTTTATGAAAAAGAGATTTCATTGCCGGATATATTTCAGTTTGGCCAGCTAATATACTGGTTGAAGAAGAGGACATGCCAGTTCTTGACAAGAAAGAGAAGATGAGAACGCAATTTACGCTACGGTCAAACTAATAATGCTCCTAATACAATCCGCCGCCTTAATAAGATCGCCACGCGTATGTAATCTTATCTCACTAATAGTGAGAAGTCATGTCTATATATGTGTGCGCGTGTGATTATATTTTAAATGCAATCTGGTTGGTTTTTGCTCTCGTTGGGATTGTGAAGCTTCCACTGCGGCGGACGGTGATTATCCGTACACTCTTTGTTTCTTATTATTTGATTTTTCATATTAGCTTATTTCTTTTCTTATTCTTTGATTTTTCATATTAAGCTTATTATGGGTGCAAAATCAACAAAGTTGAGCTCATGTTGTTTTACAAGTTCAACACCTAGTGGTCACTTACCTATCTTAGTGGGCACCAACAATGTTGAGACAAAGAGATTTGTGCTTCACATCAAGGCATTAGAAGATGCAGATTTTGTAGAGATTTTGAGAAAATCAGCTGAGACATTTGGGTTTTCCAGTGAAGGCATTCTCAAAATATCATATGAAGTGAAAGATTTTGAGGAATTTATGATGATTAAAGGGCAGAAGGTGAACAACCAAGAAAGATTAACCACATGTTTCTAGTTGGTGCGTTCACAGGTTTATGTTAATGATTATTACATACAATTTTGTGTCTCTCGAATATGCATTCGAAGGGGATGCTACATGCATAAATTTGTGTACTTAATATGTGTAGCGTATTTGGTTATACATTTAATTAATTAGCAGTAAGACCTTGTGCTCTTTAGTAAAAACCCCGATTTAGATACTTAAAAATACAAGTATCACGAGTTGTTCGAACTCCACTACTTAAAAACCTCGGCTTGGTTTTGCTTGTAAATCATTCACGACTGTGTTCTGAGGAAAAAAAATTAGAAATATTTGGATCACAAGTTACGTGGTTCGTGATCCCGGAAGTTGTATTTCCGAAATATATATTTTTGTACACAAAGATCATATTAATGTCTTAAAAATGGATTAATCATCATATACTTCAAAAGTTCACTAATTAATTATATCAAGGTTTATGTGTGTGATTGTAATAGTAGAAGTTTATGAAAATCTTACCAAAAAATTCCGGATAATAATAATATTAGAACATTCATATCCTTTTCCAATAATACAAGTTTAACGACTAATATACCAATATGCACCAATTTATTGCACGTCACTAACATGTCTACAAGAAGTAAATGATATATATATGTAAATAGTGAAATACAAGTATGGAACAAAATTCTGAATTTGCCTAGTTGTAACTTTTAAATAAATAAATTAAATTATTTGTGATTAAAAAAAATTAAATACATTCAATTTAAAATTTTCAGCTTAATTCAACAAATAAGTTCAAATTAAAAATTGATTAGCACAATGCTGTCCAAGTTAAAATTAAAAATAAAATAAATAAACTAAAAAGCAGATCTAGTGAACTGGAAAATTTAGAGAAGAAACGGATGCCAGGTGGCACTGTTGAGGCAGCATTGGGCCATGTATATTATTTTTATGTGGGCCTAAGAAGCCCAACTGCACTGTTTTTTATTTCTCCAAAATCTTTGCATTTTCTTCAATTGGCCATATCTCTATTCCCCATAAATAATTTCTTAGCAAAAATTGTTACTGTTAATAATTATTTAAATTGCGATTCCTCATAATTCTTTTTAGCAAAAATTGTTGCTGTTTTGCATTATTTAGAAGCAATTTGGCAACGAAAACAAGTTCGAACAAAAAAACAAAGAATGTCGAGGCGCATCGAAACGTTTAGTCAGATTTTGGCCCAGTTATCGAGGAATGACTCTCTATTGTTTCGACTATTGGAAGTACCATAAATACCCCTGCTTACCTTACGGGCTCGTTGGTTGTATATTACAAATATAGAAGTATATTTTTAGGATGAAGATAAAAAATTATACTTTTAAGTAATATTTATAAGTATTGTAAGTTTGTTTGATATAAAGCAAAAAAATATAATATTAGAAATAGTGAAAATTAGTTGATAGTAGTATAAAATGGAATAAATTTTTACTTCTATGAAAAAAGTAAAGAAAATTATATTTTCTAAAAAAATTGTTTTTCTTAATTTTAAATACACAGAATTATACTTTTGGTAATTTAAACAAATACTATTTTTGCTTTACAAAAAGCACCAAAAGCTTTTGGTGCTTCACCAAACAAGCCCGCCGATGATCATCGGCATTGGTATATAATCACGTGGCAGTCTTTCAACCTCAATAAAATTACAAATAAGTACAGATTTTTTTGTAAATGCCATTAAGCTTGAATTTTTTATGTATCACTATTTATAACTATAACATGACAATTAGGAAAAAAATTATCGAAGACGCAAGGAAATAATTTATCTCTATTGATAGCACTTACTAAATATGTATATACTGATAATATCAGAAGGTGAGAGACTGTTTTACTAGGCCGAGATTGTATTCTCCATCTCTGGAACTCTGACTTGAACTCTCTTTCGATACCATACAGATTTTGTCAATATATTAAAGAGCTATAGCATCATTAAATATTCAAATTCGCATGAGATAGACCCTAATTACGCGTGGGTAGGCGTGTATGGATGAATTTCGGTGAGCAAACGCAATGTCCATTTGGGTACCCATTCATCTCACATCGCCCAAGTAATGGGTAGTTATTTACTATATAAATATGAACATAAATCTATTTAATATAAAACATTTTAAAATCGTACAAGAATTATGTTGGTTGATACATTAAAATTAAGCATGCTTGTGCCGAAGCAATCTCAGGATAAATGACATCTATAGAAAATTTCAACATCACACATGTAATTCTGCCTCAAACAAATAATATTATACAATGTGGATTTACATCGTTACACTAAAGGCGACTTTTCCTTTTTTCAATAACCTAGGATTATATATATATATATATATATATATATTACATAAATGCATGTTAAGCATGACATTTTTCTTATAACTTTTAATCATCCGAATAGGAATTAGTTGAATGCGTGTCTAGTGATATGACTAATTTTGTCCCAAACAAGCCAATGAGTTAATCATTGGCACCAGCATATAATTCAATCAAAGTTTAGATACATAATTTTATTAGAACTTCCACTTTTTCCTTTAATGATAATTAATGGCCACGTGTCAACAGCAAAGCCTCTCTTAGCCTAAGATTACGTTTGAAGAAACCAACATCTGTAATATTTTATAGGGAGTATCATAAATATTTTATAGGGAGTGTCCTAAAAGCATCTCTAACAACCCTAATCATTTGGAACCCAAATAAATATAGATTATGTATATCAACAATGGTAATGCTTATGCATAACACCAAGAGCCCCTTAAGTTTTTAAAACATGATTATGTCTAAGTCACCCACTTTTCGTTTTCAAAAGGCTAAAGAAATGTTAGCCAGAAAAAAAGATTGTACACAAAGTTATAGAGTAATGTGAAATAATCTAATTAATCCAAATTAAGAAAGACAATATAAATTCAAAATTTGCAGACCCTTTTTTTTTTTTTTGCTTTATTTAAAAGCTGCATTTTTTTTTTTAATTATTTGGACTAAAAAAGATTGAAGTTTTAGGATGGTTGCGTGTACGTAGCTTTGTTTTGTATGAAAAAACTAAATTTTTTTGTTTAAAAGCTAAAACTTTAATTTTTTTTGTTATTATCGTTATTGTTAATATCAATATTTTTTTTAAATGAATTTATGTTTGGCCATGCACCTGCCAGCTGGTTTTTTCAAAATTTACCCAAACTCCATTTCCAATATATGTATGTGTCAGCATCAAGTTTCCAGTTGGCAAATTGGATTTATTTGGTGAGAAAAGGGGTTGAGCTGCACCTGCATTCTAAATTAATTCACCCATCTTTCCTAACTTTAACAACCCTTTGTTACAACTTTTTTTTTTTTCTTTCTTAAAACAACTTTTTGGTGGCTTTTTGGCTTTTATGTATACATCGAATAACACGTTCTTCGCGATACCATTTTCTGTTTTACTTTTCTTTCTTATTTCTTTCCCCTTTTTCTCGTTTTCTCGAAAGAAACAAAGAATAACTAAAATTTTGGGACGTTGGATCTCCCCCTTTCGGGTCATAAGTCATGAGGACAAAAAATGTTAATGTTATATGAAGACTTATTCAAATCAAATCTCAATATTGATATTGGATAGTTTCAAGTTTAGAAACTTTTGAGTTGTGTAGAAACTTTGATAAACAATTCGCATATATATGACAAAACAATCGTAGTAATTGATTCTATGGCAGTTTTACAGGATATAAGTTAATTATATATTTATGAGTTTTAGAGCTCGGATTGGTATTTCGTGAGTTTTACATTGGTGCTGTTTTGTGCTGTTGTTGAAAAAAGTTTATTTATTTTTTATTTTTTTTCAAAATTATTAGTGTGATAAATTTAATTAATTTTATAAATATCTTGTTAGTATTTTTAAAAATTTATTTGGAAATAGAAAAAATAAAATAATATATTCTAGTACAAGATTTTGTACAGGATATCATTTGAATAAATTAATGCCAAATAAATATTGAAAAATGCTGCCACAATTTTTATAAATTATTTAAAATTTTCACACTAATTATTTTAAAAAATAATTAAAAATAATAATTATTTTTATTATACAATTCTATTCCTCACATCTATATAGGTACCGGTATTGGGTATGCTCAAGTGGGCCACAATGGAATTTTTAAAAAAAATTCAATAAAATTTGCATAAATTTTAGAGATCTGAATCGTGACCTAATACGTCCGCCAATGACAATCAATATCAATTAACATTCTGATGTGACCCTTAATTAGTAATCCATAATCCGAATTATATCCGGATGGGAGATTATGGGATGCAAATTTATATTTATATATATATATATATATATAAAAGATTGAGACACCTAATCAAATATTAATGAGAAGACAATAGCAGGTTAAATTGGCCACACATGCATCCTCAATTCTACATGAGAAAGAAAAATATATTTTCATTGTCACTTCTTGCTATTTAAGAAAATAAGAAAAATTGTATGGAAATATAAAGAATTACAACGCAATATTTTCCTCATGCCCATACAATTTTTCCTCAACGCAATATTTAAGAAAATAAACTCTTTTTGCACCTTTTGTTTGACGACTTGCATTAGTTTTAATTAGCAAGAAAACTCTCCTTGCAAAAAGAGTTTACTTGCTGTTATTATGTTAAAGATATTGAACATTTAGTGAATCCCAATTTTTTTCCAATATGGAAAGGTTTCAGTAAATATATTTTTTTCTATTTTTTAGGTCGTGTTTGGTTAACCTCTAACTTTCAGTTTTCTATTTTCAAAAGTTTAATTTAATGTTTTTGAGCTCATATAATAATGTAATTTTTAAAAATTGAGTTTTCTCATAAGAGCAATTCTGAAAACTAATTTTTCAAGTTTTTTAGTATTTCAAACTTAACATGAAAACTAAAAACGTACCATATTTTTTTATAATGAATATAATTCAATATTTTATTCTTAGTTTATATTTGTAACTTATTTTTTATATCTTGATTCAATTAAAAAATATTTTTTCAAAAATTATAATAAATAATAATTTTAATTTATTTTTATATTAAAAATAAAAAATTTATTTATGTATTATTAATTATAGTTTTCTGTTATTAATTTTTCTATCGTGAATCCAACTAGAATTTTATTTTTTAAAATTATAGTATATGGTAATTGTGATTTATTTTATATTCAAAATTTTAAAAATTTCACTCATGTTTTAGTACTGATCATATGCTCTTATTTTTATATATTCATTTTTTAGATTTAAAGTTTTCAATTTTTTGAGTAATTTTTATAATTTGAAAATTATTGTTTCAAAAATTGCTGCCAAATAGATTTTCATAAATAGAAAATTGAGTTATGAAAAAATCTCAAACGTTTGTTTTTAAAAACTAAAACCTGAAAGACTAACTAAATGAGGCCTAAGCTTCCCTAAATTCGTAACTCCCTCCCTCTAAAGCCAGAGCCAATTCAACTCTCATTATTCTCATACCCCTAGATACTCTCTATGTTTGGCTTTGTTTCTATCTTCATCCGTTGTTGATTTAACCCAACAAATCCTTTGTTGATGAAGACTCAAGTGACGAATTGTAAGAGTTTCGTGACAACAAAACCTACTGATTCTACAGGTAAATGGTTAAATTGTGTTGGATATTGATTGTATAGAATCAATTATCTAGGCGTTTACTTTCAAGGGTTTGTACAACATGGCTAAATTTCTAAGGTTTCACTACAATATTGTTTTAAAGTAATATTTTAATTCCCTTGCACAATTATTTTGGCTTTTCAAATGTAGACATACTTAGTGACATTTCATGATATTTTTGTTTTTTCTTGTGCTTTTGCAGAAGGCTTTAAAAAAATTGATTATATATGTTGCAGATCGTTACCCTGGTAGGGTAACATAGAGAGGAAATATTAAAAAGTTGGTTTCAAAATTTAAAGAGATAGAGTTGCTTGATAGGCTTAAAGATGTTCAATCACCTAGTATTTGCTCCATTTTTGCAATTCTCTTTTTTGGAAATTACTATTTTTGCAATTCTCGAGTACCATAATTCATGAAAAGTTACTTAGGAAAATGGGTAATAATTAAAGTAAGGCAAGTTTTTTTGTAAATAAATAGTTGAAGTTTAGCATAAAAGATTTTGCCCTAATTACTGGTCTAAAATTTGGCAAAATCCCTGAAATGAAGGTGGAGGAAGTTAACGAAGGTGATGAAAAAATTTCATGTTTGGTGACTTAGTACCTTCCTTTAAAGAAGGTGCTGATGCATGAGTTGGAAACTTGCTTTGAATCCTGCAATAATAGAGAATTTTGTTCCAAGTTAGGATTGGTATACTTAGTGCGTCAATACCTTTTTTATATATGAAAAAAAAAATTAGTAATGAGCCATTTGAAATGGTGGAAGACGATCAACTGTTTCTTGATTACTCTTGGGGGTAGTTGTTATTTCAGGATACCTTAGATGGTATTGATAAGGACATGAAGTATTTGAGCAATAATTACTTGGTGAAGAAGTAGAAATATGACTGCATAATTAAACAAATTGTAGAGATGACTGAAGAGGAGAAAAAGAAGATGAAAGAGAAGAGGATGCATCGTCTTGATACTTCATATATTATTTATGAGTTTGCTCTTACTTTCAAATATAGATCTATGTAGTCATAGTGTCTTTCAAGTCTAGGTTTGTGAATAAGGTGAAACAAGAAGACCCTTTTGTTGGAATTGTGCCAAGAATTTCAATATATGAAAGCATTAAGAAGAACACATCGATTGATATTACTAATGAATTGAACTAAAAAAAGTAAGTATGAAGTTCTATTAAAATTTTTCCTTTATTTCGAGACAGTTCGTGACTATTTGCGATAGATCGCTTTGCGACATTTCTCGACAATTATTGTTCATGACATTTCATGAAGTTTGTGATAGATCGTTGCTGTCTGTGGCAATTCGCACCAATTCGTCATAGTTCACAATAGTTTGTAACAATTCATGACATTTAGCTAATATTTTGTTATCTAATCCATTTTTGGGCTATTTTCTGCCACTTTGTATGCTTCCTGAGATGAAAGTATAACACCACAAAATTAGAATTTCTGCTTATATAGTCGACTTAAGAATAAGTCGACTGATTTACCAAAACAATCAACTGATTAAGGTCAGTAATGAACTTCTTGGAGAAGCTACATGTGTTATATTACATACATAAATACATATATACACATCATTATTGATGTGTACATGCAGAAAAATCTGGAGAGAAAGAGAGAGAGAGGAAGAAAGAAAGAAGAAAGGAAGAGAAAGAAGGATAAATAAGGCTCGTATACTCGTTCTATCACATTTTCACTTCGCGTGATGTACACATTCCTATGTCTTTCCATATCGGTTTCAAAATCTTCATAAAATAGCATTTTGACTGACAAACGAGTTATATAAGATGTTTTCCCGACTTTTCTAAAAGAAAAAGTAGGTTTAACCCGATCCCAACTCCGAATTCAAGGTCCAAAGTAATGTGAGTATGGTTGATGGCCTTTAGAAGCATTTATGCTAGCCTTATATGTGATTGCAAATTGGATTTGTAGTTGAAACTTGAGTGGTCCATAGTTTCCGACTGAATTAGTCGACTGATATGAGGAAATAGTAGATTGATCTAGTTCGTCGACTGATGTTAGGAATAAGTTGACAGATTTCTCCTGACTTGAGAAAAATTGAGTTATGTGTTCATATTTTTCAGTAATAACCATGTCTTGAAAGAGAGAATCAACAAGTCTAGACGATGTCTTGCCACCTCAATGTGGTCTGTGAAGGGAAGTAAGCCTTATGCTTGAAAATTATGATGTCATACCTGGTATGGGTTAGTTATGGGCTGTTATGCCCATAAATTCATAACCTGGGGATGTAAGATAAATGAATGAAAAATAATAATAACTACCAAACCAAATCCTAACAACAAAAACAATATTTGCCAATAATATATACATAATATGGCTTAATCTCCATAATGATCTATATGATGAATACATATCAGAGTGCTCATATGTAATATAACATTTCGAGTTAAAGGCTCATCTAAATGAAAAAAAAAGAAATATACATCATCTCTAGGTTCTTTACAACAATGCA
Source organism: Embelia ribes (assembly GCA_001753735.1). Taxonomy (NCBI): domain Eukaryota; kingdom Viridiplantae; phylum Streptophyta; class Magnoliopsida; order Ericales; family Primulaceae; genus Embelia; species Embelia ribes. The sequence goes on from MKEJ01059952.1 coordinate 23,709, forward strand.
TCTACTGCAAAGCTCTACCAAAAGCAGCTACCAATATCTTTCGCTATAGATGCATGCTATATAAATATGATCTGCACTCCGCTCCATTGCCCCTACAAAACTATGTAAGTCTAAATGCAAGTGCAACAAAAAATATACAGGTCAAATTCTAAATAACGGTATAAAAATGACTTTAAGTATGTACAAGCCATGAATGCACATATGAGTATATAACTTAACTTTAAGTAACAAGTTAAGTAACAAATGTCTACAACATAAGAGCAAGTACGACATCTACAACATACATGCTTTAGGCATGGGGGGAATATAACTCTACAATATAAGAGGTAAGTAAAATCCCCATAATTCATGTTCTCAGCATGTATATATTACAATATACATTATCGTACAATGTCATCAACATCACAGTCGCTCTATATTGTCGCCTTATGCACATCTCCATTACCAACGTCAGCGCACATCACCAATGCTAGCACTATAGCCAACGCCAATGTCTATGCCATTGAATCAAGTTAAACATACACCACTGCAAGGACCAACTACTGTGAACTGTGATGCGATCGATACATAACATGACCCGCTATACGCTGTGATGTGATCAATGCCTAATATACACCGTTGTAAGGACCCACCATACGCTGTGATGCAATCGATGCATAAAATGACCTGCCACATGTTATGACGCAACTATGCCTAACATATATCACTCCAAGGACCCGCTACACGCTGTGATGCGATTGATGCATAACACAACCCTCCACATGCTATCACATGAACAATGCCTAACATACACTACCATAAGGACCCGCCACACATTGTGATGCAATCGATGCATGACATGACCCGTGATACGCTATGACGCAATCATGCTCAACATACACCACTGCAAGGACCCACCACATGCTATTACGCATTCGATCCATGACAAGACCCACCACACGCTGTGACATGATCATGCCTCCTATCATATACATATACATATACACATCATTATCGTGTCAGCGTATGGTGGGTCATGTCAAGCATCGATCGCATCACAGCATGAGGCGGGTCCTTACAACCGCATATTTTAGGCATGATCTCGTCATAGCATGTGGTGGGTCATGCCATGCAACAATTGCATTACAATGTGTGGTGGGTCCTTGTAGTAATGTATGTTAGATATTGATCGGGTTGCAACATATGGCTGGTCACGTCATACATCAATCGCATCATAGTATGTGGCGGGTCCTTGCAATAGTGTATGTTAGTAATGGTCATATCACAATGTGTGGTAGGTTATGTCATGCATCGATCACGTCACAGTGTGGGGCGGGCCCTTGTAGCAGTGTATGTTTGGCATAATCGTGTCACAGAGTATGGCAAGTTATGTTATACATCGATTGCATCACAACTTGTGGTAGGTCCTTGTAGCGGTATATGTTAGGAATTGATCACGTCACAACATGTGACAAGTCATGTCATGCATCGATCGCATCACAGTTCGTAGTGGTGGGTCCTTGTAGTGGTGTATGTTTAGCTTGATTCGATGGTATAAATGTTGATGTTGGTGATGGAGATGTGCATTGGCATTGATGATGGGGATGTGCATTGGCATTGGAGATAGCATAGACATTGGCATTGGTGATGGCAATAGCGTAGGCATTGGCACTGACAATTTGCATTGGTGTTTGAGATGGCATAGATATTGGCATTGACGGTGGCATAGGCATAGGCATAGGCATTGGCATTGGCATTGGCGATATGCATTAGCATTAGTGATGGCGTAGGCATTGGCATTGGTGATGTGCATTGATATTGGCATTGGAAATGTACGTATGGCGATGATGATAGCATGGGACAACGATAGAGCGACAACGATGTTGATGGCATTACACGGTGATGTATTTTATAGTATATACATGCTGAGAGAATGCATTATGGGGATTGTACACCCCTTATGCCTAGAGCATGTACGTTGTACATGTAGTACTTGCTTTTGTGTCATAGACATCTATTACCTAGCTTTTTATTTGAAGTTAAGTTATATATTTACATGTGCATTTGTGGCATGTACATATATTTAAAGTAATTTTTGTAGCGTTATTTACAATTTGAATTGTATATTTTTGTTGCACTTGCATTTGGACTTATGTGGTTTTGTAGGGGTGGTGGAGCCGAGTGCAGATCATGTTGATATAGCATGCATCTATAGTTGAGGATATTAGTAGCTGCATTTGGCATAGTTTTGTAGTAGATGCATGTTGTATTTGAGGCTAGGGATGATGTATATTTCTTTATTTCATTTGGACGAGCTTTTAGCTTGGTAAGTTGTATTATAAATGGGCACTATGATATGTATTCATCATGTAGATCACTGCGGACATTTATCCATATTATGTATATATTATTGGTTGAGATTGTTGTTGTTGTTAGGGTTTAGTTTGGTAGTTATTATTATTTTTCTTTCATTTATCTTATGTCTTCGGATCATGGATTTCGGGATGCGACAGATTGCTATATATATGTATATGAAAGTGTTTGTTAACACTTAAATAATTATGTTTTTGTTCAGTTGGATCGATCGAAACCACTGGAATCTAACTTCCACTTGAGCCCCCGTCTTGGAGCAAAAACTTCCAAAAACATTCGTAAATACTATTAGGCACATATAAGAGTATTTTGCAACTTTAGGGATAGCATGTGAATCTAGAATCATTTATGCTAGCCTTATATTTGATTAAAAATTGGATTTGTAGTTAAAACTTGAGTTGTCCTTAGTATTCGACTTAATCAGTCTACTGATATGAGGAAACAATTGACTGATCAATCTGTAGACTAATGTTAGGAATAAGTCGACATTGAATTACGTGTTCATATTTTTTAGTATTAACCACTTCTCAAAAGCAAGAATCAACATATCTAGATGACATCATGCCACCTCAATATAGTGTGCGAAAGGAAGCAAGGCTTAAACTTGAAAATTGTGACGTCATACTAAGTATGGGTAGTAGACCCTATGGAAGTATTGAATATTAGTATGTTTTTGGTTTGTGAATTATGTGTTTCATATTTCCCTTGGATATGGGGAAATATGTTGAAGTGAATTGGCATGCCTTGTATATGTTTGAGACATAAGAAATTGTATGAAGAAATGTGGAAGAAATTATGCTCTCTGATAAGTCTGAGAATTAAGGAATTTGATAAATGAGATTTGATTGAGAATGATGTGTGAAAAATTTGTGTGAAAGTTGTAATATTGGTTGGGAAATATAGTTTGTGTGTGGCCATAATCCATGTAATTGTAAATGTAGGCCTTGGTAGGCCTCCGAGATTTTTATGAATTCAAGTATTGACAGGTTTTTTTGAGAAACTTTGAGACTAAAATTATGGATTATAGTTCTTGTTAGAGGGTCTAAAGCCTGGTCCCCCTCAGTATTTGAGATTTCGGTAGGGTTACATAAGTAACTCAGAGTGTGGATAGACATCCACCTAAATCTTTATGCATAAAGTCTCTGGGTATTGGCTTCTTGAGTTTTCTTATGTTTTCCAATACAATATTACCCGCGGGATAAGAATTTGCATAATTATATGATATGGTAATTTGAGAAATTGGTTGGGCTATATGTGGTGGTATTTAGAGTACCTTGCCTGGCTAATTATGGATGTTGATTTGGTTGTGATATCCTGGATGGCTATTACATGTATTAGTTATCATTTTGAATACTATTCATAAACTAATCATGTTTGCATTTTGTTTATCAATTGGCAGATTAAGGATGATCGATCCCTAAAACAGACACATGATAGACTACCTAACAAGTATATCGGGGACAATCGTAGTCTTCTCGGTAAGAGCGAGTATCAAATCTTAGAGAACTCGAGAATCTTAATTTAGTCCACTAATTTTTTAACCTTTATCAAATTCTACCCAATTAACAATTATTTAAATTAACCTACTCCAAAGAATTGAGTTTTTTTGAATGGTTTAAAGAATACAGAAAATAAAGAAAGTAAATACTTTAAACTTTTACCAATAAAATAAAATTTTTCCCTTTTATTAGTGAATCCAGTAGTAAAGCCAATTCGAAAGATGCTTTTAAACTTGTGGTAAAGCTAACTCGTTAGCTTCTTTTCCAGTTCGTCTGGTGATATCAAAAGGTCCAATATAGCAAGGAGATAACTTATTACTTCTTCGAAATCTTGAAATGCCTTTATGAAGGGATATTCAAGAGTTCACGATCCCTTTCTTCAAAGGTCAGAGGTCTATGCCTCTTATTGGCATAACTCTTTTGTTGACTTTGAGCTGTTTCAAGCCATTGCCTTATCAACTTAATTTGTTGTTTGGTTTCTTGAAATTAGCTCGACGTAATGTCTATTCCCCCAGCATCTGTCTAATATATTGGTGACCTATATGGACTTCCGTACAGTGCTTTGAATGGTGCCATGCCTATGCTTGATTGGTAACTATTATTATAAGCAAACTCCACTAGCGGCAAAAACGTCTCCCAACTTCGACAAAAGTCCAAGACACAAGCTCTTAACATGCTTTATAAAATTTTATCATTCTCTTAGATTGACTATCCATCTGAGGGTGAAATTCCGGACTCATTAAGTCCCAGTTCCCAATATTTTCAGTAGACTCTGCTAAAATTTTGATGTAAATCGTTTGTCTCAATCAGGCATAATTAAGAAAGGTGCTCTATGTAACCTTACTATGGTGTCAATGTACAATTGACTCAAGCAATCTATCTAATCCGTACTTAGTATCAGTAAGAAATGTGCAAATATGGTCAACTGATCTACAATTACCCAGACAGCATTGTGCCCTCTCGGTGTTTTTAGAAGACCCATAACAAAATCCATTGATATGTCATCCCATTTCCATTGTGGTATTGGGAGTGGTTCTAATAACCGTCCAGGTCTATGATGTTCGCCTTTAACCTGTTGATAAATTAGGCAATTACTTACAAACGTAGCAACATCCCATTTCATGTCCATCCACCAATACTATCTTTTCAAGTCTTGGTACATCTTAGCCCCGCTAGGAAGCACCGCAAACCTTGAATAATGAAACTCTTTCATAGTGTCATGTTGAATATTACTCGGAACGTACAACTGATCCTTATATCTTAGTTTACTATGTTTACCAATTGAGCAATTTTCTATAACTTTACCGTTGAACAATCTCTTCTTATAATCCATGCATATAGTATCGCCTTGTTGTGCCTTTGCAATTTGTTGATATAACTTTGGTAATATTCCCAAAGAATATAAAGTAGGCCTATTATTTTCTCCTTTCCTAATAAACATGTTAAACTTATTAATGTAATTTAACATTTCCCACTCATAAATTGCCACACTTGCAAGAGTGACATGGGATTTTTGACTAAGTGCATCTCCTACCACATTTGCCTTGCCAGGGTGGTACTTGAGTGTGAATTCATAATCTTCCATGTATTCCACCCACTGTCTCTGTCATTGGTTTAGATCTCTTTGTATGAATACATATTTTAAACTCTTATGGTCAAAAAATACCTCAAACATTTCACCATACAGATAATGACTCCAAGACTTAAGTGCAAAAACTACTGCTGCCAATTCCAGATCATGCGTCGGGTAATTCTTTTCATGTTTCTTTAACTGTCGAGAAACATAAGCAACAACCTTACTCAATTGCATGAGAACACCTTCTAGCCCTTCCTTTGAGGTATCATAATAGATAATATAACCTTTACCTTGTTCGGGAATAATAAGTACAAGAGCAGTAGTTAATATCCTCTTCAACTCTTGGAAAGCTTACTCGCAAATATCATCCCATTCCAAATCTACTTCTTTACTTGTTAGACATGTCATTAGTTCATATATTTTGGATAAGTCTTGCACAAAGTGATGATAGTATCCAGCCAAGCCAAGAAAACTTTATATCTCATAATTATTCTTCGGTCGCTCCCACATGGA
>MKEJ01059954.1:0-24650 GCA_001753735.1 Embelia ribes
CCATTTTCCATTTCCGATCTTCAGGAATCACTAGATGTATTAGACAAACGTCATTCTCGTCCATTTAATTTGAAAAAAAAAATTCCTCGAAATTTTCCTTTCCATCAGAATTTTTCGAGATATTACAATTAAGACCCAAGACAACTAATCGGTTCTTTAGGGTGTGGAGGTTTACATTTTATACTAAAGGGAACTAAAGGCGAGTAACCTTGAAGAGTAGATGTAGGGGTCCTATTGATACATCGTCGGGAAAGACTTACCGAAACATTATAAACTTAGTGTCATATTTCTTTCTCTCACTTTATTTTCTACATTTTTCTTTATTATTAACACTTGTTTATTCATCATACATATCATAACACATATTTGTAAAAGAGGAAAAACTTTTTACTTGATATTTTTTAAAGAAAACTAATTCACTCCTCTTGGTTTGCCATTTTGGTTCAATATTTGGTACCAAAGTAGGACTTGACAAACATTTTTGGTTTCATAATCGTTGAGTTTCGATCCATGGCAAACTTCATGAGCACTAATGTAGTTAAAGGTCATTCTACCATGAAACCTCCATTTTGTAATGGCTTAAACTTCACATATTGGAAAGCATGCATAAAAAATTTTCTCACCGCATATGATATAGAAACTTTTAAAAGCATTACATATGAATATACTCACCCTATAAAAGAAAATGAGTCTAAAGAAAAAGTTCTAAAAGAACTCAATATTTTGTATCGGAATAAGCCAAAACATGTCAAACAAACAAAAGTCTTGAATGCATTAATTTGCACAATAGATGCTGCTGAGTATAATAAAATTTCAACATGCTCTAAAGCCAAATAAATTTGGGATAAGTTAGAAGTCATTCACAACGGCACAAAATAAGTTAGGGAAACATACATCAACATGCTTGCTCATTATTACGAACTTTTTTGCATGAAAGAAAACGAGTTCGTTTCCAACATGCACTCATACTTTACCACGCTAATTAATGATTTAACCATACATGGTAAAGTATATTCTATGAAGTAAAGGTTATGAAGATTCTTAGGTGTATACCTCAAGTTTAGCGCAAGAAGGTTACATAATACTCGAAGTACGCAACCTTGAGACGTTCATACTCAATGAGTTGGTTGGCTCTCTAATCACTCACGAGATGATGATAGCCAAATATGATGAGTAAGAAAAGATGGACAAGAAAAATAAAGGGATTATACGCACAAACACTATTCCGGAAGACTCGGATGTAGAATCAAGTGATGATGATGATATGGCGCACTTCACTCGTAAATTCAACAAGTTCGTCAAATAGAACAAGAAGGGCGGACGAAACTTTTACCGGAAAGACAACTCGAAAGGAGAACCTTTCAAGCCGAAAGATTATTCTAAAGGTAAGCCTTTAAAAACGAATGAACTAACTTGTTTCAAATATCGCATAACAAACCATATGAAGGCGAAGTATCTTCAACTCAAGAAGAAGTGGAAGGATAAAAAGGAAAAGAAGAAGGCAATATTAACGGCATGGGAGAGCGACTCGGATAGCTCATTTTCAGAAGAAGAAGGCAAAATCGCAAACTTTTGTCTTATGAATATCGATGATGAACCCGGAGAGGTATACACATCTTCTCATGAATCGTTTTCCCATGATGAGGTGCAAAATGCCTTTGATGACCTCATGAGTAAGTTTGAAAATGTATGTTGTAAAAATAAGGCATTGAAGAAGTTAGTTTCTTCCTTAAATGAAGAACTTGATTTAATAAAATCGGAAAACGAGTATTTACAAAAGAAGAATAAGGAGTTACCTTCTAAAAATTCCGCACTTAGTTGTGAGAAAACCAATTTAGCGAAGCAAGTTGACAAGTTAGAATTTATATTGTCTAAATTCATGAAAGGTTGAGAAATGTTGGATAAAATCCTTACTTCCCAATTAAGAGCATACAATAAAGCGGGAATCGGGTATATCCCGTTTCAATAGAAAACTTACCAAAATTATTTTACAAAAACGTCTACTAAACGTTTTAAAAACAAATGTGTTCATTGTAGTAGACACGACATTTGTCATACAAATGCTCTTTCTGCTTTATCATTCCGAAAGACTTGCAATTGTTTCCTAAGACCCAAAACAGTAACACTCTTGAACCCAAAAGCATTTAGGGTATCAAAGTGATTATTTTCTATCATAGGTATACTTGAAATCGAAGGCGAAAGAGGACAAATAGTTCTTTGACAGCGGGTGTTTGAGGCATATGACGAGTGACGAAAGCAAATTTTCAACCCTCTTGTTAAAGAACGGTGGATTTGTCACTTTCGGCAATAATAGAAAAGGGAAGATTATTGGTATTAAAAGTATCAATATTGCTCCTAACCCTATAATAGAAAATGTATTACTTTTTAGTGGACTTAAGCATAATTCACTTAGCATCAGCCAATTATATGATAAAGGCTTTTAGGTCATATTTGATAAAACTCATTACCCAATTCATAACACTCATGTTGATAGTATTCTACTTGTAAGTCATCGACATGAAAACGTTTACATATTTGATATTAAAAGTGCATCCAATAACAATGATAAATATTTGGTCACAATTAGAGATAGTAGTTGGTTGTGGCATAGGAGATTAGCACACACAAATATAGACATGATTTCTAAGCTTACACGAAAAAAACATATTATTGGCTTACTGAAAATTACATTTGCGAAAGATAGACTTTGTCATGCATTGATAGACTTTGTCATGCATGTCAGTTAGGAAAACAAACGAGAGTCTCTTTTTATGCTAAAAATATCATATCCACCACGTGGTGTCTCAAGCTAATGCATGGATTTATTCAGACCCTATCGCACTATATTATTTGGTTGCAAAGCATATGTTTTATAAGATGTCCAATATCCTAGTAAATCCTGAAATTTAGTAGACTCTAAATCTGAACCCGACACTCTTTTAAAAGGTATAAAAATTTCAGAACAACATATTCCTCATTGTATATTACCCCACCAATAAGGGTTGTTGATAGTCATAACAAAAAATGCCATTTAAAATGGAATTACACCGAAATTTAGGCCATCTTATACTTTTACACATCTTAAGTGATGTTTCATATGTTAGACCATCCATTTACTTGTTTTAGTAGCACACCATCAGGAATATTGATAATATATTACTCATATAAGATAAGCAGATTAAACATAGATGATCCTCATGAATTTGTAAATAAAACTTTTATTAAAATAATCTAAAAATACAGAAAGATGGAAAGATATCGTACAATCTTATATGTTGAAAGCTTTACACATATATTACAAGGAATGAGAGTTGGAGAGGTGAGAGGGAGCTAGAAAAGGGAGGTGATAAAAGAAAGAGCTAGAGATGTTCTACCATCCTCAACAACATACACACATATATTTACAGAAGAAAAGAGAAAAAACAAAAATAGGAAAAGCGTACTCATAAGTGTGGTTACAAAAATAAGGTGGAGTTTACATGCTAAGTGGAGTTACTATTAATATATGTCATCTATGACGTCATGACACATGATATTGACAGGAAAACTGCTTTTTTCTTTTATTGTTTTGTCGTTTCCTGGTGATGTGATTTTCTTTTATTGATTAGATCTTATTTTTGGCTTTATTTGATATTTTTATTATATGAACATCAGTAAAAGAATTCCAATAATTTTCTAGAAATAGCTCTTCTTCAATCGGACCCTCAAATTCTTCTACTAAAACTGGTATTTTCTTTTTATTTCATTAAAGCATCATCATCATCAGATAAACTTTGATATGTTTGAATAAATTGTTCTTTCATATATTCTCCAGAATCTAACCCAATCCCAAGTACATCATGCTTGACCAACCAACTAAATAAACTATATCAAACAATTGAGATAACCCATATTTTTCTACAACGACATAATTTTTATTTAGTGAAAAATATCTTTACATAAGAACTTCAAAACTAACCAGGCAATAATCATGTTCTCGCCTTTTACCTCTACAAAATAACTTCTGTATAAAATCTAGCCAAAGGCCTATAACTGTTTGAAGAACATTATAAAATAGAAATAACATCCCGACACCTATCTTGAGTGAGCACACTTCCAAGCCTTGGGTCCTTTGACCTCCAACTACTGAACCTGCTTGATGTTTTATAAGGAAAAAATACAAAAATACAACTAAACAGGTATGAGTAAAAAAAAGAATACAATTCTATTGAAATAACCAAAATGACAATAAATATATGGAAACTATATATGTGAACATGCTTTCAAAACACCTCTGTAAAATATGCATCCCATATTACCTAAACCATTTATCAGCACGGCCAACAAAAATATCTATAAAAGTATGTCAGCAACAACAATGTAGTAGCTATAACCCAAATGATACAATATGCAAGTCTACAATATGTCCTACAACATGGGATACATGTCCTCCCATTCCAAACACCTAGTCTTTTTGAGGCTATACACGTGAAGGATTTGGTGGAAGGGTTCATACGGAATCACCTCATATTGGATATCTAGCCTTCCGAGGCCAACAACTACCACAACAACCTTGAAGTGTACCTATTCCAAGGCCTATAACAATCCCTACTTGGATTATCTAGCCTTTTCGAGGCCTGCGATAATTTGTCGTGCCTTAGAATAAACATATCCTAAAAGCATAACCCGACAACTCACTTTAATAGTCAATCATGCCTTGGTATAAGAATGCTCCAAAGGCCTAAATTGACTACTATTAACAATTGATTAATCCTTGAAGATGTATGTTTTAGCATGTTATTAACATACTTTTTGCATCAATTGGCTTAATTAAATAAATGTATATATTTTATTCTCCTTTACTTGTTTCAAAATGCTAATTTTGTAGGAAATTGGCTAAGGCATTGAAGAAATAGGAAAAAGATTAACTACTTAGCATCCATCGTTAGAACAACAGTATCCCTACTATTCGAATGGTGACCCATTTTCTACCATTCGAACGATAACCCTACCACCATTCAAATGGTGACCTTGCATCATACTCAATTTCACGAAAAACTAATGCCAAAATAAGACATACCACAATTCTGCAACTCAACCATTTTAACTTCCTACTCATGACCAAAACAAAACTTAATAGATTTAAATTCTAATTTCGCCATGTACCTTATTTGATACAAAGAATCTTCCTTGGAAAGCTCGAAGATGAAACCCCCTAAATGTTACCACTCAAGAATTTACTAATCAAACTGCAAATTCTATGAACAATTGATGAAGAATTTTATTAATAAAGATAGTTTAAACATAAATCAACCTTTAGAATGTGTTTTGGTTGATTAAGGCTTGAATGGGTATAAGTAAACCCAAAAAGTTAGGGGATGAAACTTACCTCAACATGATGAGAACGAGGAAATAAATCCGAATTCACCTTTAGATTGTGGATTAAGACGATCTTTCTCTACAATCTGTTGGGTTTTATATGGCCAACTTCTCTTCTTCTCTCACACCTTCTCTTTTGGTTTGAAAAGAAATAGAATAATGAAAAGGAAAACAACATGGGGTTGGGAGTGTTGTAATTAGTTTTCAATTCCACTTTAGATTTATTACAGTCTTAGTCCTCATAGTTTATAGGGCCTTACAAAATATTATTCAAAATAATATCTATATTAACATATAAATTATCAATTTTATATGAAATATTTTCAAAAAATAATATTTGATAATCAATATTGATTTTAAAACATTTATCTGTAATCAATAATAATTGCAACTAATAGAAATATACAAAAAAATGATTAATATTATAATCATTATGTAAGATAGATAATTTGATGCATGAAATAATTGAATACTAAATGAGTTAAAATAGTAAAATAGTTTTTGAACTATTTGAGCTATTATTTTTAGGTGATTCTATTGGGACCACGTGTTTAATTACCGGAACCCTGCTATATTGTCATCTCATCTATTAAAATAAAAATTCCTTTAGCACCACACCAATTAATTTGGAATTAAATTAGTATATTGGCACCATTTAAATTATACCTTGGTAACATATATTGAAATCACCAAAATGCTTATTCACTAAAATTCCCTACAACTCTTTATTTTCTTCATTCAATCATCCACCACTTCATCTTCAACCAAAACTTATAATTCTTCATCATCAATCTCCATAAATACTAAATTTGTTTTATTAAACATTTGTCACAACACTTCATTTCCATCTTCATATTAATACTCTATCTTATTTCATATTCTACACATAAAATTCACTTATATTATACCATCTTTTTTTTTCCTATTAATTCCACATATGAAATAAATAATATATAATTATATATCTCATTTGGATACTTTCGGAATGATTTTCAAAAGCAAATGAGCCATCTCTAGATGATATAAATCTTCCATCCGCATTGTCAAAGTCATATTTTCTATAACCCTAATTAATATATATGTAATATGTGTAAATTTTAGTGAAATAATTGATTTTTATGGTTATTAATGGATGAAAGTAGATTTATTTTATGGAAATTTTGGTTTTAAATGGTTTGAACAAATTTTTTGAAATCATAATTTATTACATCATGTGCCCCTATCGACTTTGTGAAATTCAATATGACAGGGCATCATTTGACTTTCGTAGAGTCGATCGATTGTGGCCAAAATTAATTGATTACATTATTTGAGGATCGAATTTATGAGTGTCAAATGTTGTGATAATATTCGACCTTACAAAAGTCAAATTACATATAATTTCAGCTCCAAAATATAGAAGAATTGACCGCACAAGAGTCGAACGTAAGGTTCAACCTTTCTAAAGACGAATATTTGCATCATGTTCATCTTCATTAAGGTCAATCTAATCAATCGACTTTGTTACGGTTGATTCTTCTGCAAATTGCGAATTCACTTACAAATACTTATAAATTCACAAAAAAATCACATAAATTCACACTCAAATTTACAATGCCATTTAAATTGATAAAATTAAGTCAATTGATTACATAAAGGTATGAGTTATAAATTTACTTAACTTTTCCAAAAATTGTGGGGCAAATTGGAAGGTTGTGATAAGGGCGGCGGTGGGGGCAATGCGGGTGGACAATAAACAACGGCAACGTAAAGGCGTATTTTTGGTGGTGGTTTGTTTAGCAAGTTAGAGAGAGAAAGATAAATAATGGAAAAAATAGGTGTTTATATTTTGATTGTAAAGAGATAATATTTTACTTACAACAAATTTAATTACAAAACTGATTCCAATAATATTTTTGATCAAATATGTCTTGCCAATGAGTTTTTGAATTTATAAAAAAAAATATTGAATGGCGGAAACAAAAACTTTGGTCCCATATATATATATATACATATATATATATATATTATATTTTATTAAAAGGTAAAAATGAAAACCCTATAAATACGTCTTTGCGTCTGTTCTTCCTCCTCCGGCAACAATAGGGCGGCACTTAAGCAAAACGAAACCCTAAAAACTCTTATAAATAAAAGACCCCTAAAACCCTAATCTCTCCTCTCTCTCTCTCTCTGGCTAGTTCAGTTACCTCCTTCATATCCTCACAATGGGTAGTAAAAAGAGATCTGCTAAACCCACAGAAGAGCTGGAAAACCTAACAGATTCAGTATCCGAAAACCTCGATTCGAAGCCGTTAAAAAAGAAAATAAAAATCAAGAATGATAAATCGGAGGAGAAGACGAACAAGGAGCCAGTGGCAGAGAAATCCATGAACCAGATGGAGGGTAAGAAGAAAAGAAAGAGCCTTGACAAGGAGAAGAAGCGCCGCGTCGCCCCTGAATCGAAAAACAACGATTCGAGAACGGAGGAGAGGGGTGCTGACGTGGCGGGTGGGATTTTGCCCGAGTTCCATATTGGGGTGTTCAAGGAGCTGGGGTTGGCGGATGGGGCTGCGAGAGAAGCGGGTGTGGAGAGGCTGGTGATGGAGCTGAAAGAGGTTCAGAGGGCATATGATGGGTTGGAGAATAAGGAGGAGGTTGAAGGTGGGTTGTTGCTAGAGGCTGAGAAGGATGATGGGTTGAATAATTGTGCGCCGTCGGTGAGGTATGCGGTGAGGAGGCTCGTACGTGGTGTTTCGTCTTCGAGGGAGGTTCGTTATCTAATCCAAGATGCGGGCTTTTGTTTATTTTATTTTATTGTTGATTTTGTGACACTCTTTTTTGTGGTTTTTCTATATTATTTGCTTTACCCAGTTGGAGTTTGTTTACTTGTCCAACATCACGCATGTGTTAATCAAATATGCGATTCATAATAAGCTTCTCTCCTTCCAAAATAGATCCTTTTTTAATGGGAAGTGTAGGGTTTTAATAACCCATTTGTGTATTATGGTGATTTGTCCTGAAGACAAAGTTCGTCTGATGGAGGATAAGAACTCTGCACTCGCACTATCATTTATGCGATGCCTTGTTTAGTCTTTGCTTAACCATACGTATATTTGTGGTCTGTCTTCTTCAGGGAAGGTTTTTTCACTTTAACCAAGATGTGATCTTTTATGTTTATATTGTCGTTTATGCTATTCGCTTGTTCAATACATTCTTTGCTTGCACTGCTATGTTTTTTTGGCATCTTTGTCTTTGATTATTTGATCCAAGATGTTGATTATTATAGTTGTATTGTCATTTGTGTGATGTCCTTTTCGTTGTTTAAAACTTTTGTTTGTTTGTGCATATGCGTTTTTGTCCTCACAATGGCAGTGGAAAGGTAACATCTCTAGCTTCTGTTTGAACTGATGAATAGCTTTTGCATAAATCTGTGAAGATACTGCAACTTTCTCTTGAAAATCCCTGCAAAAAATTACTCTTGTTCATTCTTGTATGCACCTTATTGATTTAGATATTGGTACTACTTCGTTCTAGTTTTAGAAGGTGACTGTCTTCTGCAAGTTGATTTCTGAAATTTTGGTTAGGCCCTTGTATTTTTACCGGAGGTGCTTCTGATTCCTTGTTGATAATGAAGTTACTCAGTGCCATGTTATACTACTATACTTTGGTTCGCATGATCTTCTTGTAAAAACTTTTTATGCCTGTCATCTCTTTACTTTTTGCAACATTTAGAAATTGTAAATTAAATTCAACATAGACCATACATGAGCGTTGTGAATATATCTGAAAGTAGTACATGTGCTTTCTATTTCAATCTGTCCGTTCAGTGTAAATTGCTCATGCATTCAACTTTTTCTTATCTTAATTAATGAGAATTTTGATGGACTTGATCCGTAGCTGACAAAAAGTTTTCGTATTCTTATTTTTAAAACTTACTGCTATTCATTATAACAATCGCTTGGAACTTTAATGAGAACCGTTGCTTGCTTTATAGGAGTATTTTTTTTTTTTTCGCTGAAGGGTTAGGCATCTCTGTTATGCACAGCTATTTTTCTGTCTCTTAGTCCTGTGTGAATTTTTATTATTTTATTATTATTATTATTATTTTTTTTGGTTGCAGTGTGCAAGGCAAGGTTTTGCATTGGGCTTGACGGTTTTAGTAGGTGCTATTCCAAGCATCAAAATTGATGCCTTGTTGAAACTGGTAGTTGATCTTTTGGAAGTTTCTTCTTCCATGAAGGGTCAGGTGGGAAGAGTTAATTACTTAGAAGTATGCTTTGATGTGGTGTCTGTATTTTATATGTTTAACTTGTATATTTTTTATTTTTTGCAGGAAGTGAAGGATTGCCTCTTGGGTCGCTTGTTCGCTTATGGAGCTATTGCACGATCAGGAAGGCTGAGTGATGAGTGGGTTTCGGATAAAAGCACTTCTTCCATCAAAGACTTTATCAGCTTTGTTGTTTCCCTTGCCACCAAGAAGCGATATTTGCAAGAGCCTGCTGTCACAGTTATCCTTAACTTGGTTGAAAAGGTATAACTCGTTTAAGGAGGGTAAACTTCGTTTTGGAGGGCTGCCAAAGTATTTTTTTAGTTGATTTGTAACTGTAACCTTATGGTCTTTACTGAAGATGCTATTACCAAATCATATTATGTTGATTTGATTTAGGAGGCTGCAAGTGGAGATGTTATTCATTATTTCAAGTTTGGTGTCATTATAATACAATCTAAGACTGAACACTGCACAGATTTTATTACTTGTGTGCTAAAAAATTGCTTCATGACATCATCAGCTTGTCTACTGTTTCTGTTCCTTTTTAGTTGTTTCAGTTCCTCTTACTGTTGTTTCAGGAACTTAACAGCTCACTGATTTTGTTTGTTGCCTCTTAGTAATCCTTTCTACCTTTGATGATGTATTTCGTCGTGGCGCTTATTGCAGTTGCCTGAGGAAGCTTTGCTTGAGCAAGTACTTGCAGCTCCAGAGCTGCAGAAGTGGTTTGAAGGAGCCACGGAAGCTGGAAATCCTGATGCATTGCTTCTAGCTCTTAAACTGCGGGAAAAGGTTTCAGCTAATAAATATTATTTTGGCAAACTTTTGCCAACTCCGTATAGTCCTGCTGGCCTTTTTTCAGCTGAACACTTATCCTCCATAGCTAATTGCCTAAAGGTGATTTTTAATTCAAATGTGACAACAAGTACAGCTAATGATGAGGTGTAACTTTTGAATGATTTTGATTTGAAAATATTTCAGGAGTCTGCTTTCTGTCAGCCACGAGTTCATAGCATCTGGCCTGAGTTGAGGAACATTCTTTTGCCCGATACAATTATGCAAGATGTTGATTCATCATCAGGATTAAGTTCTACAAAAAAGCACAAAAAGAATCGAAAATCTAACTCATCTGAAGAAGAGATCGAGAAAAATCTTAGGTCTTTTTGTGAAGTAATCATCGAAGGATGCCTTCTTTCGTCATCTCATGATCGTAAACACTTAGCTCTTGATGTTCTGCTTCTGCTACTTCCAAGGTTGCCCCCATCTTGTATCCCGATTGTTTTGTCTAGCAAAGTAGTCCAGTGCCTAATTGATGCACTTTCCGCAAAGGAATCTTGGCTTCACAAGGTGTCTTTGCATTTTATGAAAGAAATATCTGACTGGGTAAAGGATGATGAAGTCCGAAAAGCAGTTGCTATCGTTTCTCTTCAGAAGCACAGCAATGGGAAATTCGATGGTGTAACTCGTACAAAAACTGTGAAAGATTTGATGGCAGAAATTAGAAGCGAATCTGGTTGCATGCTGTTTATTCAAAATTTAATCAACCTGTTTCTAGACGGAGGCCATGCTTCTGAAGAACCTTCTGATCAGAGCCAAACAACAGATGACAACTCAGAGATTGGTTCAGTTGAGGATAAGGATGCTATTGGGACAGTGGGAACATCTGATTCTTTGAAGAGTTGGATTGTAGAGTCCCTCCCATCTGTCTTAAAGCATGTGCAACTAGATTCTGAAGCAAAATTTCACGTGCAGAAGGAAATTTTGAAGTTTTTATCTGTTCAGGGTATATTTTCTTCTTCTCTTGGAACTGAAGTTACATCTTTCGAATTGCAAGAAAAGTTTAGGTGGCCAAAAGTTTCCATCTCAACTGCTCTCTGCACAATGTGCATTGAGCAGATTCAGTTGTTGCTTTCGAATGCTCAAAAGGGGGAAGGATCTTTGACAAGTGGCCTTGAGACAAACGATCTTGGGTCTTACTTCATGCGATTTATTAGCACATTATGCAACATTCCATCAGTATCCCTCTTCAGGACATTGAGCAGTGAGGATGATGAAGCATTTAAGAAACTACAAGCATTGGAGACCAGGCTGGCAAGAGAGGTATAAATTTTGCATTTTTACTTTTCTCTATCACATGATTTGTGCCACCAAAACCTGTGACTAGAAAGTCCTTGGGTTCTCTCACTGGAAACTACTTCTATATTACTCCATACCTCATATTCAATGATGCAATGCAGGAATCCCAAACCGAGAAACTGCTAAATAACCAACTGATGTATGATATTTAGTAGGTGATATAAAAGATAAAGTAGACAAAGACATGAAAAAGATGGAGACAATAGATATGGAATATATCCCAGAATCCGTTAGGCAGAGTGGGGATGTAGAAAATTGGAGGACTAAATCCTAAAAATCACATTTCTTCATTCTTTGACATCTCTTCACATCATGACATTCGACTATCACAAAGACTTTACTCAAAAGCCATGAGAACAAATTTACACGACATCTAATTACCATAGTCGCGCCTGAATTGATGTTGGTAGTGTTTAAAGCCCTAACTTGAATTTCTATAAGTTAGGGCTATGTACGCCTTCATCGGACTTGTGGATCACGGGTTCATCCCGTTGGAAACAACCTCTTTGGAAACAGGGGTAAGGTTGCGCAGATCATACCCTCCCAGACCTCATAATGCAGGAGCTTTGAGTATTGGGCCGTCCATATATATATAATTGTGAAACTGGTATTGTTTTCCTTTTTTTTTCCAGAATGAGAACTCGTTGCATTCTTTTATTTGGTGGAAGATATGAAGTGCAACTATTAATGGATATGATATTTGCAGGAAAGAAACTATGGACTCAGTACGGATGCAAACAAGTTACATGCCTTGAGATACTTGCTTATCCAGTTATTGTTACAAATTCTTCTTCGACCGGGTGAATTTTCAGACGCTGCTTTTGAACTAATATTCTGCTGTAAGAAATTTTTAACGAGTGATAATCTGCTGAACTCATTGGGAGAAGATGAATCAGATGATGAGGGGACACCTGTATTAATGAATGTCGTAGTGGACTTACTACTCTCTCTATTACCACAGTCATCAGGACCCACACGTTCTGCTATAGAGCAGGTGATAATATTTAGTGAAATGGTTTTATTCTCTCTTTTTCCTCTTTTGTGTCTTGTTTGTATGAAGCGGCGCATATGGAAAGTTGTGCCATTTAATTTTTTACTAGTGCGAACTCTATGCTTTGCATGGGCTCGTATTTAGTTGTTTGGGGAACTGGGGAGATAAAATATGTAACAAGTTAATAACTGTCCATAATTATATGATGCTCTTTTAGTTTTGTTACCAAATAGCATGATAGAGGAACTTTTGTTTCTGGAGCATGTGGACCTTTTATTCGGAAGCTGTAGTAGTTAGTCTTCTTCATAGTGGTTAGGACTGCTTTTATTTTTCATGTAGCGGAGATACATTAGTCAATTTGTTTACTTTAATTTCTCGTAAGTTGCAAGATTTAAGTAATAAATTTCAAGACTTCTGGTTATGACTCTACCTTGAAGTGTGAGACAATTACGAGTACCATTTTACAAACTATTGAGTTTGAATACTTTATTGGTCTTAGAAGAGTCGATGCAACTTGGGCACCAATGCATGAATGTATTTCAAGCCCTTCTCCCCAATAGCTTCTCTCATAGTTTTCACTTCGATCTTTTACAAATGGGTGAGGTAGAGTTGCTTGTATCAGACCATTTTAGTGGTTTTTTGGTTGTTTGTTTTCCATGGATTCAACTAATGCTCTATTATAAGTGAATTGTTGACGATTTAGTTGAAATGATGACTATATCTGCTTAGTTAGAAATGGATGTTGAACGATATTTAACTGTTTACCGTTGAGGAACTTGCAATTTTTTTCTTCGTTGTGATTTCATTGCAACAAATTGAGTTAATTCTTGTCCTCAATTTGTTCTGAAGGGTTTGGTTGAAGTTGTACTTGTGTTAAAATTAAACTTCCTTGGCTGACCTAATGAAGATTTTAGTTTTTGAGATAAATTTAATTGTTTGCCGCAAATTACTGTTCACAACTACAATCTCTTCTCAGGTTTTCAAATATTTCTGTGAGGATGTAACGGATGATGGACTTGTCCGGATGTTGCGGGTCATTAAGAAAGATCTGAAACCAGCTAGACATCAAAACCCTGATGGTGAAGATGATGACGAGTCCGAAGAAGATGATGAAGACCTAATTAATTTTGAAGAATCTGAGGAATCAGATGAGGCTGAGACAGGTGAAACTGGTGAGAGCGATGAGCCAACAGATGACTCAGATGAGGCTGAGACAGGTGAAACTGGTGAGAGAGATGGGCGAACAGATGACTTTAAGGCTATTGCTGGACTCGACACTGCTAGCAAAGAACTTCCGGAAGACTCTGATGAGTCTGATGGGGGAATGGATGATGACGCAATGTTCCGTATGGATACATATCTTGCTAGGATTTTCCAAGAAAGGAAGAACCAGGCAGGGGGTGAAACTTCTCAGTCACAGCTTGTCCTCTTCAAACTTCGTGTTCTTTCATTGCTAGAAATTTACTTGCACGAGCATCCAGGCAAGTATCCTTTCTTTTTTTTTTTTTAAATAAATAGTTATGATCATTCTGTCCCTTTGTCGAACTTTTACATCATGTTACATGCATTTGGGATTATTCACCCTCATCTATTATTAGTGTCGAATTTATCAGCAAGTACAAGTTCATAAAGCTTTAAA
This sequence comes from Embelia ribes, assembly GCA_001753735.1. Lineage (NCBI taxonomy): Eukaryota > Viridiplantae > Streptophyta > Magnoliopsida > Ericales > Primulaceae > Embelia > Embelia ribes. Next base: position 14,371 of record MKEJ01059954.1, read on the forward strand.
AAGTTGTGAATGTATACAGGCATATAGACCTTTTTGGTTTCATCTACCTAGATCAGGTGTCAAACTGGTCTCAAATTTATTATAAAGAGCTAGAGAGTTTGAATGCATGATCTTGACATGTTACCCCTGCGAAAAGGTGGGACTGATTCGGAGGCTTTTCCTGGATGTTTGCTTCAAGTTAATAATCAAGATCTTGACCCTGGGAAACAATAATATTGTGTTTGCACTTAATCTGATTTTGTTATCTTCTTTCATGGTTTAGGTTTCTCACTATTGATATATCTCAATAATAAATATTTTTGACTTATCAACAGAAAAGCCCCAGGTGTTGAAGGTATACTCCAACCTGGCCCAGGCTTTGGTCAATCCGCATACAACCGAAGGTAGTGAGCAACTTGGCCAGCGCATTTGGGGAATTCTGCAAAAGAAAATTTTCAAAGCGAAGGACTGTCCAAGGGGAGAAGCTGTGCAACTGCCTATGCTCGAGTCACTTTTGGAAAAGAATCTGAAGTTGGCAGCGAAACCATATAAGAAAAAGAAAGCTCTTGCTAATCCATCAAAGAAGAAGCAGTCAGCTTCTTGGACTCGATACAAAATGATAAACTCCCTCGCTCAAAATTCCACGTATTGGGTTTTGAAAATTGTTGATGCGAAAAAACTCCCTCAGTCGGAACTTAAACGAGTTTTTGATATTTTTCAAAGTGCTTTATCAGCTTATTTTGATAGCAAAAAGTCCCAAATGAAGGTGGAGTTTCTGAAGGAGATATTTCGAAGGCGGCCGTGGATAGGTCATCATCTTCTAAAATTCCTTTTAGAGAAATCGTGTAGTTCAAAATCAGAGTTTCGAAGAGTTGAAGCACTTGACTTGGTGATTGAAGTACTTAAACCCTTAAAACCTGGCCACCCAGATGAAGCCCTATCAAGCAGAACTTGGAAAGATCATCTCCCAAAACTCTCTTGTCTAATCAAGGAATTGGTGTCAAATATGCCAGATAAGCAGTCTAGACGGTCAGAAGTGCGTAAATTTTGCAGCAAAGTCTTTCAGTTTGTCACAAAGCTTGACTTAACTGAATCATTCCTAGAAGCTTTGGGAGCTGATGGTCAAAAGATTTGTGAATCTCAACTTGGTGAAACTTTTCTTGCTTTAAAAAGGCGCTGCCGGTAACGAAGTCGGATGTAATTTCAGCATAATTTGTCAAAGGAAGCTGAATTTTTTGTTTTGGGGGCACAAGATTTGAACGACGGCACTGCAAGCAAGTGCTTGTGAAAATACTCGCTCAGTCTCTGGGATTTGCTCTGCATTTTCTCAGGTTTTTTGGACTCGTGATATTGGAAGGTTCAGACATGGAAATTTCTCTCATGTTTTTTTACTGTTACCTCATTTATTTCACTGTTGCTATGACTGTTGATATCTAGGTATCTAGGTTTTTTTGGGATTATTTAGTTATCAATTTAATTTTTTGTGGCTGTGAACCTCTAATTTAAATTGTTTAGTAAGTTTTTAATTGCGTAGCTGTTGCTTGCTGCTATTGTTGAAAGCTTTTCTTATATTATCTTTTAAATGCGCCGGTGTGCACTTTTGGGGGATTGGTAGCTAGCATTAGGTGTTCGCCTATTGCAACTCACATGTTATCAGAGTTGGAGATCATCTGTATAAGTTCAACTCAAGGCTCAGATTGTGAATATGAATGTTTACTATTGCAGCTCTTTTTATGTTTCGGATGTGATTTTATGTTAGGTAGTATACAGCGGAGCAGTTCCTAGAAAGTAAGTTCACAATATGTTAGTTCCAAACTAGAGCACCTGTACCGAGGAAGCAAAATTGCAGATGTTGATGTCTTGGTCGGTTTGGTTACAATTGAATGGAAATATTTGTTGAACATGCCTGAATGGACAGTGCCACGCTCTAGATTTATCATTTTTCGTCAAGTGTATTTGAACTTTGAAATGTATTAATACGGGTGAAATTGTGTTTATTTATATTTGAACTAAAATCGAGAACAAGTTTAGCTATATAAGATCTTCTCTCCAGATTTAGCTTCCATTCTCAACTAGAGTTCTTGAGTTAGATGTCTTGAATCACATGTAAAACTGCAATTTTGTTTGATCACGTGGTTGAAAAATGAATCACACCAAATCACCAGAACCAACTCTTTTTTTCCAATTTGAGATATCCCAACAAATGGATCTTACAAAACCTGATGAAAAGTAACAATTGGCCACAAGTGAGGACTAGTGGTTATGAGTCACCATCTCAAATATAATAATTCAAAAGCGCTAATCATCCCGTCTGCGTGCATTATGTAATTTGTACAACCCAAAAGACAAAGATGCTAATAGTTTATATAAAGAGATGAATGCCCAAGCCAGCTTTCTAAAACACTAGTTAGTCCAACATACCCAATTTCTTAAATCACAAAAAACCTTGCAACAAACAACACATGTTGGGTTGACAACTCAGTCAACCGAGTAGAATCACCACAACCAATTCAAGCAACTCGAGCTGCACAAATAAAACTTAATCATTTTAGCTTTCCCCATACGATCAAAGAGCACATAGGGAGTTCACCAGTAACTCTAATTAATCAGTTTAATTTTTCTTCAATACATCTTCGTGAAAATGGAAATTCCACGCCACCCAGGTTTCTACGTCCATATCTCCACTCCCTATTCGTTTATCAGAAAAAGTATTCCCTCAGAAAAAGGAAACAAAAGTTTGAACCAATCCCTCGGTGTTCAATCCACAGAACCACCCAAATCAATCCAATTCATTCTATTCCATGTAAAGCGAAAATCGTAAGAACAATCGATGAAATAAGCTCCTTTCCGATAATAAAGAAAAAGAAGAAACCAAAAACCATTGGGGTATTAGCGAGGGTAAAAACTGTACATATGAAGTATCTCAGCTTTCTACACATCTTTCCATTACACCTCTACTTCTAATTTCCTAACTGGGAAAAACCAGCACTCCTCTGAAAAAGAACAACTTCCTCCAACTCCAATCAACTCCTCGTAACCATCTCTCCTACAATTTGCTTCAATGAGAACCTTACCTCTTAACTAACCAAGCAAAACTGAACCTGAAACACCATCCATGTTTCTGTAACATGTTTTACAACCAGAAGCTGCAACAACAAACAAGCCCACAAAACACCCTCCATTTCATCTCCCCATTTCTTTTCTTCTGAAGTGCTCAATGTAGCAATTCATACCTGATCCATCACTCCTCAAGCCTTAGATTCGAACTACGAGCCCTTTGTTTGGGCATCTTCAGCATCAGAATCACTTCCAGAAGAGCTACCCGAATCAGAATCTGCAAGTGAAAAAGACCTTGATAAGCAACATCAATTTATCATGATTTCACTAAATTATCTTTCTAGCTTTAGTGAGTAAAGCAGGGTGAATGAAAAAATAGTCATACCACCAGATGATGATGAATCACTACTAGAGCTACCAGAGCTGCTAGAACTACTAGAGCCTGCGCGACCATCATTATTCTCGTTTGTGCCACCGCCACCATCATCGTCCTCAATTTCAACCGGGGCAAAGCTGTTCACAGGCACATCATCTGCACCGCCAATATCCACATCATCACCAACATCCACATCATGCCCCCCACCTTCCTCCTCCATCGGCTTTGTCGCAGCCTCAGTCCTTCCACTATCAGAAACCTGCACATAAGCAGTACAGTCAGCAAAATGTGACAAATACTAAAACAAATTTCTCAATTCTGGAAACAAGTTTAGAAGGGTGTTACCGCATTGTCCTCCGCAGAGGCTGTTTCTGTATCCGCAAGGGCAGAAGCCGAATTGTTGTTCACCATGAGGGCTTGCCGCTTGGTCTTGCTCACCATCTTCTTCCAATTCATCACAAACCTGTCGAGCTCCCACAGTGTCTCCGTATCTATCGCCTCTATGTCGAGTTCAATCTCGTCCCCTTCCTGCACCATGTGTGCATTCCTCTTCTTGATGATGTGCACGAGCTGAGCCATCTTCTCCTGGGGCAAACTCTGCAACCCTGTACTCAATTTATGCTTCTCCTCCATGCTCATTGCCCTCTTGTTCAGATCCTTTGCCCTTGGCTTTGGCAACTTTGCAGAACTCCCTCTCCCCGCTGCCGGTTTCATCGGAAGTTGCTGCTGCAATGGTGGTGATGGAGGCAGTGGTTTAGGCACCATTTCCACATTGGGCAAAGACTCAAACTTTTCGGAAACATTTTCCATTTTTTCACTCTTCTTCTGTGGAATTTCCTTTTTCTCACTCTTCTTTGGAGGTGTCGGAATTGGCATTGCCACTGGAAATGGCATTGTTTTCGATTTCGATTTCATGGGTTTCTCTGAGAGAGGGCTAACATTCCGCGAGCTACCCTGCAATTCATCAATTTCTGCATTCTCTATTTTATATCTAGCTTGTATCGGTCTATACAATTCCTCAAACAGAGCGAGTAGCTGATCAGCCATCTTGTGAACTTCATCGCCCTGTGGATTATACAACAATGCATTATTAAAAGTCAATCTCACATCAGCTGCAAATTCAGCTGGGGAAGAATAAAAATTCTTCCCGAGGTTCGCTTTAACTGTCCCGAGATCCATCGGGTGCTTGATGATGTGGTGATAATCGTGTAGCCCTAAAGCCGCAGCGTCTACGGGCTTGTTGAAGACCCAGCTCAGCTTGTGCTTCATCAGCTTCCCCAACACTTGCTTACAAATCTTCATCAAATTTTCCAACTCAGCCGCGTCTAATACGGGTAATTGCGGGCATAATCTCTTTGAATCTTTCGCCGGAACAACGGGATTAGCCCTTTTCTTCTTCTGGGGACGGAATTTTCCAGATTCAATCTGCAAACTGAGCCTCCGGACTCTATCCAGCTCAGCTATGAGGCGGTTCCTCATCTGGGCCAGCTCGGGTTTCGTACAATTTGACAAATCGAAACTTATATATGATCCTGGGTTGAAATTAAAATTAGGGTTTGCCCCATTTTGCTCAATCGGCCTCTGATTATACGAGTAGGCGTCACCGGAGCTGGCCTGGGTTACCGCCGGCGAGTCCTCCGCCAGCCGGCCGTTGTGTATATGGCGGTGCTTCTTCTTCGGAACCGAATTAGAGTTAGGGTTAGGGATTACAGGATTCGAATACTGTAGCTTCGCCATGTAGCTCGATTGGGCCCACAGCGCCGGCTCATTCTGGCTCGCTAACACAGCGGAGGCCATCTCCGGCGGCGGCGGATCACGACGGAGCCCCGGCGGAAGAATTCGATCGCCACCGTATGGCGAATCATCGACCTTCGCTCGATTAGAGAGAGAAAGGACAACTACAAGAAGGAGATGTGTATGTATATATATAGATATACAGATTATAAATTTAATTGTAATTTTATTAGAAATTATTAGAAATGAAAAGCCCCAAATGTGTGATTAGGGTTTGAGGGGAATGAGCGAGGAACGAGAGGGGGGTTAGCTCTGTTCTTAAAGGGAGCGAGATCTGCCCGAGGGAGAGACGGGCTGATGGTGAGCCGTTGATGTGGGTTAGATTGGTGATCTAACGGTGAAGTGGTGTTCTTGTGCTGGCGCTCGCGCTGACCGGACGGGGTGGGAATGGACGGTGGAGATGTGGTGAGTGTGCTTACGTGGAAGCGCGTGTGATGGGCGTGGGGATAATGAGGTGTGCGAATGGTTTTTCTGGAAGTGAATTGGGGGCGAATTCAACGTTTCGGGTTTGTGGGGTCCTTAGAGGCCGATGACGTGGACGATAAAGTGTAAATTACATTTTTCGGACATAAGGTTTTCCCAATATTTCAGAATACATCCCAAGATCGATGACGTTACATTCTACAGCCTTGATAAAATACCTTCACCGTTCTTTATCCTTGTACTCCCACCGTCCCTAAAAGATATGTGGTTTGACTTTCATTTGGATTAAAAAATTTAATTAATAGAAAGAGATAAATTGATTGTAGTTTTAATTTTTTGAAAATAACCTTATTAAATAAGAGATATTTTCTTTAGAATATAAAAATATAACATTAAATAGGAATATTTTAGTAAAGTTATTTTTTATTTTAATTTTTAATAAGAAAAGTGGTATATATATTGAGATTGATCAAAAAGAAAATTGAGGCTATCTTTTAGAAATGGAAATTAGTTCATTAATTTGAGAAGTCAAAGATAGTTATAATGCCCTAAATACCATTAAAAAAGCATCCATTGTGACTATACCCTCTAATAATAAATGAAATAGCCAATATAAAATTACTATTTTATATTGAAAATGCTCTTACTATTCTTGGTCGATATAAAGAAAGACTAAGTCCTACATATTTTGGTAATTAATTAATTGTAAATATAATGGAGGGAAGAGTATGGTAACTCAGCTAATGCAAGTTTTCATTTGTACATTTTTATTATAATAATTGGTTAAAAATGTGTTGTATAATGATATGATTATCAAAACCATAGAAGGGCAAAATGGTAAACTCAACGGCCAAAATAGTGTGGTATTGAATTTAGTTGAATGAATCAATAGAATGAGGGGTAATATTGTCTTTCCATGTAGCTATCAATATTATGATACGAGGACAATGTAATTCAAGATAGCTTAGCTAGGTTTAGTCTAAAAATAGCAAGAAAAATAAAGAAATTACTTGGAATGTCCTCAAATTTGGAGAAATTGTTCAATGAGTCCAAAACAAGACAATTAGGTCACCGATATCATGGTAAGCTAATGACGTATAAGATATGCATAAATTGAGTGATTAAATGTTTTTAATAGAATCATAAAACAATGTCTTATCTTTATCTTATCTTATTATATAAAGGTGAAAAGTAAATTAAACGAATTGATATATACGCCCGCATTATTAAAAGCTGACCCAAAAGTCTACCATATCAGTTCGAACTTATATACTATATATAGAAAAAATTATTATTATTTTTTACAAAAATTGTGTTAAGAGACTATTTAAATTTTTTTCAATTTTTTATATAAATTTTATATATATTCCATGGGGCCGCCCATGAGCATTACTATATCCCATGGGTCCGCCTATGAGCATTAGTATGTGATGCTTTAAATTATATTACAAGTTTTTAATATTTTTGAGCTAGCTTGCAATATATTTCTTCCCTTCTTTTTTAATATATCTTATAAAATATGGCACACGATTTAAGAAAATGATTAAAAAAATTAAAGACTAAAATATCATTCATTAATATTCTTATATTTGTTAGTAATTGGTGACTTTGGGAAGTACAAAAGTTGTTAATTATAGGGATAATTTTGGTAGTTTATCAATTTTTATCATTAAAATTGTAAAAATGTCATTTTTATTTGAAAAAATATATATTTTACTTAAAAGTGAATTAGAAAAGAAGGGAAGGGGTATATAGTCTTTATTTCCTAATTGACTCCCTGTACATGGTCAATCTCTTTTTGGTATGACTCTTAAACTGTCAAAGTCATAAGAACAAAATAACTTCGCAAATTCATTAATTACATTTAGGGGAATAAATATATAACATGTAGCAAAATAATTATACATAGCGGAGGTAACAAAAATTAATGATGTGACTGTAAAAATTAATGATGTGACTGTGATTAGTTTTAGGTTCATGGAACATCTATACGTTCACAAGCCAAGAAAAGTTTTCTTCAATTATTACTTCTCTATCTACAAATAATTTATAAATTATAATTTTTTAATTGATTGTGCACTCAATTTTATACAATAGTAAAAAATATATATAATTTAAAATTTAAATAAAGTGTAAAGGACCTAAAATGCCCCTTAACCTTTCTTTGATATTCGTCCTTTGTAAATATGAGATATCAATATTAATAAATTTATTTATTTTGTAATGAATGAATAGTCCTGAAATAGAACTGGATAATTTTTTGTTTGAGTAAATAAATAAATAAATAATAATAGAGGAAGGAGCAACTTCTACATTAGACTATTGGTCATTTAGTCTTGCATAAAATGATTCTGTAAGTCATTTGTTTCATCCTACCTTGTTGTATTCTTAAATTATTAAGGTAAATAAAATATCTTCTCTGAGTACAAGTAAATGAAGTGGTACTTATGTGTTTATAGTTTGTACGTGCATTATTGATTTTATTTAATTGTGCATTAATGAAGCAATGTCTGCTAAAAAATACATGATGACGTGGGATGGTATATACAAATTGTATCATTACTTTCTTGTTTTTCTTCTTCATAATATTATTGCGGAACTCCTTGAAGTGTTTATGGACACAAAAAGTCCCTTTGGAAAAGTTATTTATTATATTTAGTGGGTAATTTGTAATGCGCTTGCATATAATTGGGCCATATTAAAGCTCCCAATGGGAGAAGTTCCATTTTGATACTAAATAAGTAAACAAATATAAAAAACACAGAAGCGAACGATATAAGAAAGAGAGAAAGTCTTGCGCAGAAAGAGAGAGAGGCCGTTGCTATTGTATATAGTCCATCTGACCGACAATATCCATATTTCGCTCTCGGCCATGTTCATTTATCATCGATTTGGTATTAGCTAAATTGGTGTTAATTCATTCATCTGCGACAACATAAAATATTCATGTCTCAATTTCGCTTAGTCGAAACATGATGAAAGCACATTGATAATGCACGTTATAATAGATTAACCTTCGTTTGTTTGTGTTAATTTTCATAATTTGGAGAGACACCAAACATGCAAGGAACATGATTATTTGCAACATAGAAACTAATTTGATCCAAAATTTGATTTTCCCCCCACGTGTTGCCACCTTGGCATCACTTTTTATCATGTTGGGTGGTGGTGAAACCAAATAATTAACTTTCACATGGTACAAAGCTTGAACCTTTTCAATATTCGTTACTCACACAAAATTGAATCTTTGCACTTAGGTATCCATCAAAATGGCATTACTTTCCATTGTGCAAATTGCCAAATCATTTTTCGAAAATAGTATTTTACAAAAGAAAAAGACTTAAATACAATCAGTTGTTCAAGAATACCACTCAACAATTGTACTAAAAAGTAGTTATCACCCCACAAGCCAATTGCAAATTCAATAATATATATATTTGTAATTTTCAAATTAATTTAATCAATGGTTGACCATTAAGTACTCGTCGTATTATTAATACAATAAAAGGGCTCAAGTAAAAGAGGAAGACATGAATTAACCTGTGTCATTATTTACATTCGTAAGACACCATATCACATTTTACATGCCTATGTACCAAATTTAACAAAAAATCGTCACAACAATCGAGTAATCCTCAGAAGCTACGCCACCAACGGAATTTAAAAATAACCTAATCAAGTCAAGCATATGTGCCTTTCGTTAAAATTTTGAAAAAAAAAAATCTAAATACTCATAAAACTCAATCAAATAAATACGTGAACATCCTTAAAAAAAGAGAAGAGTGCACATCGTAGATAACTATGCCAGCATTATTAACCCGAAGACTCTATATGGCAACACGAGCATTTGAACATATGCATATAGTTCATCGAGGGCTTTGCCACACGGACAGATAGTAGACTTTGTGTCCACATGGCAGTAACAGCGGAAGGGAAGGCGGATTCCCTCTGCTCGATTGTTCCCCGCTATAAAACCGGGCAAATAAACACCGAGTGGAATTGAAACTTCCCAAATCTACATGCATATGCGACTGCTATAAGTCTACCAAATGAAATAAAGGAAGTAACTTCTGCGAGAAAATGTACTCTCGTCCTTTATCAAAAGCCACTATCAAAAGTCACTGCAGCTACAAAGATTCCTAAGCTGATATTATTTTTCTTAAATAAATGGCTTTAATGAAATTTCCATAAAAATAATAGTTGTCCCGAGTGCTCGATGTTTGATCGCAACATTTAACAGTACTCCATATCCCCAAAGTTTGGTGCATCTAAGTTGAAACTTGACAAATTTAATAAAGAATAGAGAGACAACTTTTATTAATTTATCATAAAGAGTAAAAGAAGAGCTATATATGTGATTTTATATGTCTTGCATAATAAGTGTAAGTAAGATCAAATCCAATACATATAACAGTAACAAAATCAAATATCACCGTAAGTAGGAAAAAAAATATTCTTGTAGAAGATAAATCCAATACTAACAAATCAAAATATATTCTAAGATATGCTAATATATTGGATAAAATGTTAGATTTTTCTTGAATTTTATAACTCTCAACCAAGAAACTTTATAGCTAATTTCGAATGAAATACGAAGAGTTACACATAGACATTAATATCAATTAAATCATTCCATAAAACTCATGAATAG
>MKEJ01059960.1:0-15646 GCA_001753735.1 Embelia ribes
AAAAAAAAAAAAAAAATTGAATAATATATATCCACGTGCAACGTGGTGTAATTCTCCAAGCATTAAATGGAGTCAAAGAAGTCCTCTCTATCAATAAAGCCATTTCCTCCGTTCCTAACATCCATAGCCCTTTAAAGGCCCTCGAAGACTTTGTAGATAGGAAGCTTGCCTCGGTGGCAAATGTTGACTCCACAGCGGAAGCAGAAACTCGGCACCAATTGTCGATTGCGTGTGTCAGCTCAAAGGACGAAGCCACTGGTTCACCTATGGTGGAGGTCCTAGAGGAAGTTAGAGATGGAAAGGATCAGTCGGGTCATAAACACGATGTGAATCTCAATACTTAATCCGAAGTCACTTGGGGTCGGAAAGAGACCAAGAGGAATAAAATTGATAGGAAAATATCCAAAAGACTCAAGAAAAATACTCAGTGTAAAGATTTTACTTATTTTTGTTGAGGTTTAATTTTGTTATCTTGTTATAATTTGTTTAAATAGTTGGTGGCGTGTATGTACTCTACTTGTTGGAGGTAAGATATATTTTTTTCAGAAAGCGTCTTAACGTAGTTTGGCTGGACTTATGTCTCATTTGAGCTTTATTGTAATTTTGTTTGGTATTAACACATTAAACCTTCAAAAAAATATATATAAAAATAATAATTCTTCAAGCGTACCATTAAGAATTGATGAAATATAAACAAAATGGGTAAAATCCGAACCCGGCAACTCCGAAATCCAATTCCACCTTTGCTCGGACCTCAGAGAGAGAGAGAGAGAGAGAGAGAGAGAGTGAGAGAGACGGCAATCTCTGACCTCGCTAGGGCATGTAAAACCCTTTTGTCATATTAGAAGGTTAGCCTCTCTATTCTCTAATAATAATAATATTAAATTTATCAATAATTCGTTGTATTGTTCAATTATTCGCTGTATACGATACACACTCTGTGCAGATACAATTGAACATTGGGTTAAATTGGTTTTATATATGTATATATGCTTTATGTCTCATGCAATTTAAAGGGCTTTGATAAAGTTTTAATCTTCTTTTTTTGTGTGTGTGTGTGTGTGATTGTAAATGTGAATGCTTGTGTTTGGGGCACTCCCACCAATATCCCTAAATGAGTCCCTACTCTAACTGTTAGGGATTAAGGGCATTCCCACCAGTATATCTATGATCATCCCCTTAATTTTTATCTATATAACTCAGACTCTAAAATAGGGGTGAAATATAGGAGTGTCCATGCCAGGTCGAATAAACAGCAGTCGCTAGTTCGAGGGGTTCACTATAGGAAACCCCCTATTTTCAGGGGATTGAATAGTATTAAAAGCACTGGTTTGAGCATAAACAAAAATTTAATTCTTAAATTTAGCATAGAGGTCTATATAGGGTGACTGGTGGGACTGCCCTTAAATCCGAGTGTGCCTCCCACCAATTTATCCAAATTCTCTTCGATCCATAAATAATTGGAGATTGTTACCATTGTCCCGTTGAACTGACTACTGTTCATCCTAATTTTATTTTTACGTTTTAAGGAATATATATGTGTGGGCGTTCTCCTTAACCCAGCCTCAGTTTGGGCGATAGGAACTAAAATTTAGAGTTGGAAACAGTCAGTATGGTTGAACTTCTGTTAATATGTTTGATACTTTTTCATTGACGGGTTGTCCAAAGTAAGATAATTAAGTATTACTTGTCCCCTAATTAATTTAATATTCAAAATGAAATAATATTGCTAGTGCATGTAAGTGGTTTGATTAATAGGCGCGCAAGATACAAACTCTCAATCTTGGGCAGGCTTTGGATGAGAAATGGACATATAATATTGACTTTTCCTGATACTATGCTTTGCTGTTGTGATCTCAGATGGGAATACGACATAAAAAGGAGAAAGGTTAAATATTTCAATATGGGCTGGCTTGGGATAAGACTACGCTGTTTTTGCTTGTTGAATGCAAAATATACTCGTTTTGGTGTACTCGACTGATTTTGAAAGTTCTCACTTAGTAGTTTGCATACTAAATCAAATTAAGCCCTTAGCATCTACCAATCTCGCCATATTCGCTCCTTTTTCTGAGATTAGGATCTCATTGCGATGTCGTTCCCTTTTTTTTTGTTTATACTGGAATCGTCTAATGAATTCTATATCAATTTCTATCTTGGGAAGTACTTTCTCTCTTGGATATTGTGCCTATCTTCCATCATCCTCTATATCTATATTTATTAGTAGTTTTGCTACTGCATATAAGATGTTTGATTAATAGGCGCACAAGATTCAGAATCTCAATGTTTGGCAGGCTTTGGATGAGAAATTGACATAGAATATGTAGTTTTCGTGTTATTGCAATCACTGATTTTGATACTGTCAATATTGTGGGACAAGTGGTTTTCTTGCTGCGTTGCTTATTCTTCAGAATAGTACTTTGCTTTTGTGAATATCAGATACTGATATGACATATAGAGGAATGAATTCAAATTTTTTAATATAGGCAGTCTTGGGATAAGAAAATGCAGTTTTTCTTGTTGAATGCATATCTACTATAATGGTAGTCCATGATATTGTCTTTAAAGTCGTTGCTTACAGGCGACATGTGGTTTTCTTGAGGTAATGGCTTCTTGTTGGGAATTGTTTTTATTTATTATGGTTCTTCTTTATTTTGTGTTAGGTTGCTAAAATATTTGATTTAGAGCAAGGAAGATGGAAAAATCGGATAGAGTTCAACCAAACAGTGGAAAGAGCGATTTTGCACGAATGCCAGATTCCTATCCATCAGTACCCTTAAAAGCCGAGGGTAACGTTACGAGTGCAAGAATTGCTAATCATTGGTCACCTCACCAATATACTGAAGGTGAGTATTGATTTTAGAAAGCCCCTTCACTTATTTTCGGGATTTATGCTCTTACTGATCCGATTGTTAATGTTAAAGCCTCTAATTTTATGTCCCATGCATCTTTCTTGTGAACCCAACCTGTATCTGCTTAGTTATTTGTCTTATGGGAAGACAAGATCCATGTGGCAGATGGCTAAAAGACTTGGTTGATTTGAGTATTGTCGTCTATATGTTTATATAAGTGCTCGCATAGTCTTTGGGACATGTTCAAGGATATGTAGCGCAGTTCAATATGTATCGTTTGTTGAAGGATATGTAGCGCAGTTCAATACGTATCGTTTATATCTTTCAGCATATGGACCTATTGAAGGTGTAATTATTGATACACAGCCATAAATATTAGTTTATGCAATCGCGCTCGTTTGCTATGGTCGTCCTTGCAAGTTAAGCTTAAAAATACTTTTTTTTTTTCCAACCAGGGTGAAAGCAAGATATTTTACAACTTGTTTTGTCTGTTAAGAAATGCTAATCATATATGTTGATTATTTATTTATTTGGCGGTAATGAAGCAGGTCAAGTGGGCAGTGGAACTCAATCACAAGTCCGTGGGCAGATGCCACATCCAGATTTGGGCATGGAAAAGGGGATTGAACAAGATATGGAAATTGGGTACGAGGACAAACCTTCACCATTGACCTTAGAAGCTCTCGAGAAGAAGTTCGTTGATGAGATAATGAAACTAGCAAAAGAAGAAAGTGATGCCGACGATGCAGAAAACGCTAGGCACAGAGAGGTCTGCTCTTTCTGGCATACTATCTGCATTTGCTGTTAAAATTTTCACTTGTTCTTGAGAATTATTGGTTTATATGTCAATTTTACGTTAAGATCATAATTTGCTTCTTCGCTAAAACGGTAACCACCTACTGATGTGCACCACCTCCATGACATAGCTCATAGATCAGCTTCCATCCCGCTACTGGCCTACCAATAAACACACTTTTACAAAAATGTACATTCTCTCGCTAGTCATGGGGAAAATGTAAGTTTTAAACCACAACATTAACCAAGCCTTAATCCCAAGAATTTTTCAAAATGTATGTTTTAAAATGAATCTTAAATCTTTTCCGTTGATGAGGTTCCGTTCTCTCCCTCTTTTTATAACAGTCCTATCTATTTTTTTTTTCCCCAGAGAAAGGTAGAGATTAGTAAACACTATCAGGAGAAAATCTCAGAGCTCCGTGCTCTTCAAGCTAAACAAAGGGAGGAGTTTCTATACAAGGAGACTCAAGAACGGCTACATCAGTATCATCGTCAACGACAACAACCCGTTCCAAATAACTATCCAACAGATAAAGGACCATTGGACCATCATGGGTATCGTCCAAACCCATATTCAACCGACATCCCTGTAGGAGATCCGCGTGGGTATGGCCCACATCATTATCCAATGGATTCTGGCACTATGGATCCTCGTTGGTATGGCCCAAGTCGCTATCCAACAGACAGAAGCCCTGCAGACCCTCATGGATATGGTGGGCCTGCAATCAAAGAATCACACCACCGTGGTTATGGCCCTGGTCCACACGAGCCCTATATGGAGAGATCCCCATATAGTCAGGTTCAAAGAAACCAACAAGAAGCTGAAGGAAGGGTTCCCATACCTCAAGGCCGCGCCTACAACAATACCCGTGCTCGTAATTTCTGAGAATCTGGCGTGAAAATGCTTGTAAATTGCCAGTGACAGCATAAATTTGCCTGAATATTGATCTTTTATGATGCTCTTTGTATGTGAGTGAGACTAGGATTTTCTAGTATGGATCTTCAGACAGTTGTGGCCTACTTTTTGTTGTCATCTCACTGGGAAAAGCAGTAATTGGCTTTTTATCCGTTTAAGAGTTTTTCTGAAGATTTATCCGTTAAAGAGTATTTCTGAAGATTTATCTACTTTTTGTTGTCATCTCATCAGTATAATTTCTAGTTTGATTATATCTTTTCAGATTTGTTTTGTTAAAAAGTAACTGCACCAAAGTTGTTGATTATTTGTCCATAAAGAGAGCACAAGTCTTTATAAAGCTACCACAGCAGATGAGCATCGATGCTGTCCATGGTACGGTGACAATTCGTTTGCGGCTTTCACCTGGGTGTCAAGGCGGGGAGGCTTGGCTAAGCAAGGATCAAATTTTGTAGGTTAGAGAAATTCTTATCCCTTCATTTTTTCATTAGGAAGTCCATTGAGAAGCAAATAGGTGCCACAGTAGGAAAATTTTCCCTGGGAGAAGATCTTGTAAGTGCCAAATGCGACTTTCACAACCCATGAGTATACATGGATTGGCCAGGCTGCCTCCCTTAATATATGTCGTGCTTGCTTCATCTGTCACCAAGCACAATCACTTTTGCTTGTTTGAGTTTAATATTGGTACCTTTCTATAATCGTCTTTCTGGCTCCTTTAGCTGCAGAGCCTCTGTTTTCTATTATTGTCTTTCTGGCTCCTTTTGCTGCAGAGCATCTGTGCTGTTGAGTTTGCTATTGCTAACATCCATTCGGAATCAAATGAAAAGCACAAAGTAACATCTTTGACATGAAAAGCACAACTCACAAATCAACAGGAAAAACGTTAATTTAACATTATATTCTAGCAATGATAAACCACGGTAGGAGTTCCCTGCTATCTGAGCAGTCATTACGGGCATATATTATGCAAATATAATTATACCACTACCCTATGGATGCTAATTCATGTAAATATTCAAGATAACCAATTACCAAAGCCCTCAAGTTGTACACTTCAAAAAGCTCAAGTGCAAGGATTTATAACCCGAAACAGTAATCAAATGTAAGTTTTCTTCCAATTTTGCATGTCAAATAGAAGAGTGAATGACTGGATCAATGGCCTCATCATTATATAAAAACTCTATTATGTGAGCATCAAATCGAAAATGGTTGAAACCCCTTACATGCTACATCTCCAAAGCTGAAACATAATACAGGAAGCAAATTTGATGAGCAGAGGAAGAATATTACAGATCAAAACTAATGATACAATAGAATTGTACCTTGGCTTCCCACAGAAGCTCCAAAAATGTGTAAAAGAAAAAAAGAAAAGCACAGTATAGAAAATAACACAACAGCATTATCAGATTCGCAGAACCTGGAGATGCTGGATCTGCATTTACCAGCATCAAGAAAAAAAATACGAGAAAATAGAAAGATAATATCCTATATTATAGAAAGAAAATACGATCACCTGATATATCGCTTATTATACTTTCTTCAATTTTTGTGCTTAACAATAATGATCCTCCAACTAGACTTGTCATCACCACCACCAGAACCCAATAAAAAGCTATCATCTCCGTCGAAGTCTAGACTACCAGATGAAATTCTCCATTAGCATTAACCATCGAAAGCCCAATCACCTGTTAAATTGATCTTTCTCCTTTCTTCTAATTTTGTGCTTAACTCTAATAATTCTCCGACTAGACTTGTCATCACCGCCACCAGAACCCAATGAGAAGCTGCTACCTCCACCAAAGCCTAGACCACCATTTGGGTTTTGTGCACCAGGTTGACTCTGTTGACCACTGAACTGGAACGGATTTACAACTGATGACGATGGTGGGGTTGAACCAAACACAAAAGGTCCAGGCGAAGGATTCAAAACAGGTGGTTGACCAAAAGCCGGGAGAGAGGAAGTGGGAACAGGTCCCACCTGTACCGGGTCCTCTGCCATGCTGTCCTCCGCCATTGTCATTTGATCACCATTATTACCACCTGGCGCGGAACCAAAGATCGGAACAACAGAGCTACCAAACACGGGTTGGGACTGAGCAGCAGAACTGAAAGAGAAAAGGGAAGATGATGACGAGGTTCCAGCAGTTGATCCAAGTGCAGGCGATTGAGCACCAAAGACAAACCCAGTTGATGATGAGGATGATGTGCTCAGACCAAAACTAGGGCTCGAACCGAAATTATTCGAAGTAGTTGATGAACCAAAGGGGGAACTGCTAGATGTCAACGAACTGAACAGAGAACTGCTTGAGGTGCTATTGTTTCCAAAAGTAATACTGCTAGAAGTTATGTTTCCAAAAGCTGGATCGCTAAAGGTTGAAGAGCCAAATAGAGAACTGCCAGTGGTGAAAGGACTAGATCCGGAAGTCCCCATGGTTGATGGGGTAGATGAACCAAATATAGATACACTCTGTGTGCTAACTGAAGTTCCACTACCGATGCCAAAAAGAGATCCCTGCGGGAGATTAGAAGCAGTAGACGAGGAAGTTGAACCAGCACTAAATCCGAAAATGCTACTTCCAGTGCTAGCCATTGGAACTGGCGTGGCACCAAAAGGATTAGGATTACTGGGTAGGTTTCCAAGGGTGGCTTCCTTCTCAGTGCTGGCCTTTACATCTGTAGCGCTAGATGTGGTTGACACTGTTGAATATGTTGAAGGGGCCATAAATGAAGATCCAGATTTAAAATTGGGAGTTGTGGTTAGTGATGATGTAGCACTAGTAGTAGTGGATGGCGAGCTGTTGGATGTGGATCCAAAGTTGAAAGCGGGAGCCAAAGTAGCAGGGTTATTAGTAGTGGATGAGGTGCAGTTGGATGCGGATTCAAATGTGAGAGCGGGAGCTAAAAGTGAAGATGTTGTGGCAGAGGTAAAAGCAGAAGTTTCTGAGGAAGGAGCAGAGCTATTTTTGGTTGAAAAAGTAATACCAGTGAAAGGATTAGGGAGAGTCTGATTTCCAGAATTGCTGGTCGAATTGATTGGTAAAGAGGAACAAAATATTGACGGGGATGTTGAATTAAGTAGACCGTCACTTAGACTTGAAAAGCTGGGGCTGGAACCAACAGTAGAAAAGCTGCTTGTGGATTGCGGCAAAGACGATAAATTTTCTGGTCTTCCCACTGTCTCGCCAGGCTTTTGCGTGTTCTTAATACCATCATTGTTCGAATCCGCTGGTTTTGGCACAGTTTCAGTTGTGCCAGAAGCATTCGTGGCCAAGCTGCACATACACTGAATCTCATAAAACACTCTTTCCCAAAGAAATGAAAAGAAAAGATGAAATTATGGGTTCTTAAACTGAAATATTGCTATATTTGAATTATAGCTAGCTAGCTTAA
The DNA here is from genome assembly GCA_001753735.1 of Embelia ribes. Taxonomy (NCBI): domain Eukaryota; kingdom Viridiplantae; phylum Streptophyta; class Magnoliopsida; order Ericales; family Primulaceae; genus Embelia; species Embelia ribes. The sequence continues at coordinate 7,948 of MKEJ01059960.1, forward strand.
ACTACGATAATAAGCGAGTAGAGGATGAAATAAAAAAGATGAAGCATGTGCAGCGCATATAATTCTTCAAGGTTTGTTGTCAAAAGGCAGAGTACTTTCAATGTGAGAACCATTAATTCTCTCTACAAAGAACGTGGATCAATTAACATAACCCCCGTATTAGATGACATGGTCATCAATGCAGCCAAGTTCCTAGGTTGATAAACTCAATGCCTCTATTGAAAAACTTGGAGTTGGGCCTTTTCGTACTTTTACACATGAAAATGAAAATTGAACACAAAACAGAAACCCCTAAAGAACAATTTTCCAGCTTCCAGAAGAGAAGGTAAAAATCACAGCCCATTGACAAAGTCAAAAGCCAAGATAAAGCACCTCAGATGACGCAAAAATGTCAAGACTGAATTACCAACATGCATATCTACTGTCTATTAGCAACCCCAGGCATACTAGTGTTACAACCTAAATTATTTCTTTTGCGAAGCAGCAAGCTATAGTATGTCCTTGATGGCAAAAGTTAAGTCAAATCCCTAAATTTGAATAAGAAATCCTAAACATGCAACTCAATCTTCACGTTATGAAAGTCAGGGAACCAGGTATTCTGAGTAGAAAGACCACATAACAAAACCAGAGTAATAAGAAATGAATAAGATGGGCTTATATCTAACACAAAGATGGTGCTGACCTGTTTGTAATTTCTTGCTTTGCCTCTGCTGGAGGGGCCAACTTTAGGTCAACAGACTCACCAACAGAAGGGGAGGATGAAAAATTTAAGGGAGAAAATTTCTCATTAACTTTACCACCAGAACTAGATAGCAGAGGAGGTGCATCTGGTTCTTTATCTGGAGCATTATTAGCAATTATTGTTGATTGAGAAACAGAGGCAACTGGCAGGAACGATGTGCTGGCAGCAGTTGCAGCAGAAAACATAAAGACACTGTTTTTCTCTACCACCTTAGCCCCACTAGAGGTTGCCAAACTACTTGGTTTTCCAAATTCAGAGGAGCCAGTAGGTGCTTTGAATTCAGAAACAGAGGTGGTTTTGTCTTCTGTCACAGGAACAACCTGGAATCCCTTTAAAGGTGTCTCCAATATTTGCTTATCCTCAACAAGTTTTGCAAAAGCAGCATCTTCATTAGAATGGATCTCATCATCCAGCTCAAAAAAATTCTTCATGAAAAAGCATCATATTAACATTGTAGACTAATCTAAACGCAATAAGCAATTGGAACAAAATTTCAAAGACAAATCAATTTCAAATGTGATAATTCGCAGCAAACAAACAACTACCAAGCACGAGGAGCAACAACAAAAGACTACCAAATCTCAATAACAGAGTTCTGATAATACTCCCTCAGAAAAAAACCATATCAAAAGTCAGTAACAAAGACAATTCTGTTTTAGAGCAGAAACATGTACATTATTTTTCTTTTTCTTTTAACAGTGGCTGGAAACACCGGACATGGAATATAACAAAATAAGAAAGAACAAAAGAAAGAGTAGAGTAGAACACGAGTCAGGTGCATAAAATTTCTAGACCAAAAAGAGAACATCACCTACCTCGTGTGCACTCATCTGAAAGCCCCATTTCTTTGGAGATGAATGATTAACAGTCTGTTTTTCGATTGGATATGAAAATGAAGATGTTGGGACAGTTTCTTTAAATGGAACTGTACCGTTGCTGGTTCCAGCAGGTGGCATACTCTGTATGTACTTGGATGGGATTTGCGGTAGAAGTATTCATATGGAACTCCCGAGCCATTGGGTGTAAATACCTGTTACAGCTTTGTTTGCCAAGCAAAGAAGTTTTCTATACGAAATGTAATAAAGCAAAATCTTTGATGAATCTACATTTTCCAAGCTTCTACGAGCTTGTCCGTGGAGCATATTAGGCATCAACTTACTGGGTGATTTCTCACTCATAGCACCAACTTTTCCTTCGAATTGTTTCTCTTTTGGTGATAACATCTGAAGCTGCTGCAATATTTTTCTAGCAGTCTCTTTGGACTGAGAAGGAACAGGTGTGTGGCTTGTACCAGGCATGCTTTCATTATCCTCACTTCCCTTGAATGTCTTTGAAGAAGTTGATGCGTCTAGAGCCCCATTAGAGACTATTCCAGTTCCACGACCAGGAAACGGAATGCTGCCATTCCACAAGCTCATATTATTCGGAGTGGAAAGATTGGTTTTTTGCCTCAGCCTACGTATAGGGCCAACAGAACCAATTTCGTCATCTAGAACAGAACTCCTCCGTTTCAGGGCCTGACAGATAAGAGAAATAGATACACATAAGAAGCAGCAATAAAAATGCAGATAAAAACAAAATTGCAACATGCAAAGAAAGTAGACAATGTTCATCCCAGTACCAAATCTTTAGAAACAGATCTAGCAACAAGTTCCCGAGCAAACCCAGTTGATGATGATGCAGAGGGTCCATCATTACCATAAAAAATAGAGCCATTACCCTAATAATATAAGCAAGACCTACAGTTAATCCAGAAACAAATCACAGCATTCAGCAGAAAAACCAAAATATAAACACATCAGCAAAACGATACCTCGTGGAAAGCAGACGGATGAACCCTTGAATAAGGAGTACGAGCCATACTATATATCGCAGATCTTCCCCGAGATCTAGGAGTAACGAAACCATTTTCAAGAACCCCACCATGTACAGAGGGCTTTTGTACAAGTGACATATCAGGTAACCGTGTGACAAAAGGTGAATTACCGGGTTCTTCCTTCACGGTTTGGCTACGCAAACCTAGCACGGATGGAGACACTTTTGAAGATCCATTACCCATATAAGCTTTAGCAAGCTCAACTGGAGTCGCAACATCATCTTCGAGGACCTAAAGACAATTATGTTACTTGGTACGGCCACAAATGGAGGCTTGAAATGCAAACATCGTGTTTAGTATAATTGTAAGTTACCTAAATAGGCTATAAAACTCACAACTATATCCATATGAAACAGATATAAAAAAAAAGGTCGGTAGTTTCTTATCTTACTTTTGAACTGACAACAGCTGTTGAAACATGTCCATGATATCTATGCTTGTCCAAGTGGCTCTCACTCCTGATATCATTCGAAGAACTCCTCGCAAAGTTATTTAGTCCTCGGAAAGCAGATACAGTTTCCGGAGGACGAAATTCAGTGTTTTTCGCCCCACCACCATTAGATGACTCCACAGTTCTAGAATGGAGCAGTTCTGTCAAACGATCAATCTCAGATCTGTACCATATAATTATTATCAGTTACGCATCATGACTCCATAGTAGTGCCGCGAGCAGAATTACAGGCCCCAATTGCAAAAACATTTTGAAAGATAACACAACCCGCAAAGAATCTGAGAAAAGATCACAACTTTTTTTTCTTTTGAAAGGAACAAATTATTTAATATTAAATAAACAAAAGAGGAGCTAACAACGATACGCCTGGGTTAGAACACCAAGTGGTGATAAAACAAGATTACCAAAAAAACATCTGCTCTTACGGCATTACGGCAAGCAAACATATTCCAGTTTCAAATCTCCACACCCAAATGAAACAAGCAAATCATGATACAATAGAGATTAAACCTATATGTGAGAATAGAAAGGGAACTTGATCAGCTTGCTTTGCCTACACACCGAGGCATAAGAATCGAGGAACTTGAAGTATATGTTACTCTATAACCAGACTAAACATGTTTATTAAGTGTCCTTAGGGCACCTTTGACAAATTTCCTACATACATTTCTTATCCTTGTCTTAAGCTAATCCATAAAATTAATTGCTTCTCAATCCAGAGGGAGCATGACAAAGAGCACCTATGGTCTACAATGAATTTGGACTTTGGTTAGCTGACTAATTTACAAATGCCTCAATGGTCGCAAAGCATTCAAGTGAGAAGTACATAACATGCAAAGAAACAAAATGATAGATAAGGAGAACTGAAGAATCCGGCTTATTTACCTGGTAAAAGTCTTTTGCTTCAACATTAGTTCAAGTTCAGAAAGTCCACCACTGTCAGTAGCCGTCATTTGTTTTCCACTGTCCATTTCAAGTCCTTGATCTTCAGAAATATCTTGTTTACCACTGTCATTGAATGTTTGCCCTTGATCTACCAGAGGATTCTACGGATAAAATGTTTCATTCTTAGATAGGCCGTGATCATGATACCAATGCATCAAGGATCACATACACCATAACAATAATTGATACTGAGCATGTTAAGTCAGTAGCTAGCATCAGGAGATGGGGCAAAAGGTAAGGGGACTTGACATAACACCATTTCTGAAAAGTTAAAGAGAGAGAGAGAGAGAGAGAGAGAGAGAACAGTTAATAAAGGCTCACTTACAGGTGTAACTGTCTCCTGAAACGTATCCTTTGATTCTTGATTTGCTCCTGGCCGCATTATTCATCACACAGTACATCATTACAAACATGAAACAAAGAATATATAAAATACGTAGTAACCCAGGGTCCCATCAATCAACCTAATTTTCAAAATCAGATTATAATAACAGAGTACCCTAAACAAATATCATTGGATCAACACGTTAGACGATAATCAACTAAAACCTAGTAATTTCCCAGAAAAAAATTATTCTCACGGTAGAAGCAGCAAGGCAACTGTGCGAGAGCAGAACTCCAAGAAAACACAACTAATTAAGATGTAATCCAAGTACGAGGTGAAGTTGACAATTAAATAATAATGAATGTGCTCTCTAAATCTCCCCCCTAGTTTCTACTTCTCGTCTCCCTGATTTCTTCTACTCCTCTCCATATTTCGCTTAGTACTTTATTATCTGTCTGGTGCTGTATCAGTATTCTGCACAATTTTTTGAGGCCGGGGAGCTGTGGCCCCCTTTCCTCACTTACAAAGTCTGCCCCCTCCCCTCCCTTACTGGTCCGACTATGGACAATTATTGTGCATAATTGCCAACCAATTTTTTTTAAACACGAGAATTAACCCGAAATCAAATTCAAAAGAGGGATTAACAACAGTAGAAAAAAATGTGTCGTTGTGTACGCTCAAATACAAGCCAAATCCTGCAAGAAGGAGTAGGGCAGTTCCACCAGTGATCCTCAATCAATCTCTATCCTAAACTTTAGGGATTAAATTTTAGAAAACGCGCACAACAATCTATCTATCTAAAATTAAAAATAACCTGGAATAGGGAAAGTAAGAGCTACTCTTGAACTCATTAGCGCCATGGCCTTCCCTGAACTCTAAATTTTTGTATAAAATTTGAAATTTCCCAAAGGTCCTATTACGTGGCCCCCATGAATAATAAAAAACTTGCTTTATATAGAACAGAGGGCCCCAACCTCCCCTACCAGGAAATAATGGGCCAGCCCATTGTTTTTAAAAAGGCACTCTCGGAGCTCGACTAGGCAGTAAGGCAAGGTGAGGCCTAGGAGCCTTAAAAGCTCCAGGTGAGGCTCCTTTAAAAAGGTGCCACCTAAGCTCGGTCGTAGGTCTAGGAATACTTTAGGCGCTTGAGGTGCTCGCCTGGGCTAGTGCCTAGTGACAAAGGCGATAAAGGGTGCGAGTGCCCTAAAAGCACCAAGAGCCTTTAACAACACTGAGAGCACCACCGCTTGAACTATTGGACTAATAATGTACATCCCCAATTCTATTCTAAGATTAGGGGGTTCCTGTGCGTACATTCCCTATATTGCAACCTCTATTTTAAAATTTTGAGTTACATGGATCAAAATTTAGGGTTTGGTAATACGAAAGCTGGTTACAATCCAAACTACGCAAGAAGTTGCGGTTACCACAATAAAGGTAACAAATTTTCAGAAACGGAACTCATAGGGATTAGAATTTAGAAAACTCTCCTATCAATGTATTTATAACTAATCAACCACCTAGAATAGGCAGAGTAAATGCTACCCTCAAACTATTAGACTACTGTAAACCCCCACTTAGGAGCGCTCTGGCACAAGATTCTATTTTAAAGTTTAAGTTATCGGGACTAAAATTAGGGGTTGGTAATAGGAATGTCATAACTACCCAAGTTCTACAAGAAGTAGCGGTAACCCGCCAATTAAAAAACAAAACGCGAACAAAAGGAGCAAATTTTGAAAATTAAAAACCTCGGGGGTGCGGCGGCGGAAGAGGAGGAGGGTGGGTGAGGCGCTTGCGGAAGAGGGAGGAGAAGAAGAGGTGTGCGCTGGCGGCGACGAGCTTCGACGCGGGGTCCACTATCATCTTCGACACCCAGCTAGGGTTCCGCAAAGCGGTCGGTGGCCGGTCGTACGGCGTCGTTTGGGGCTTTTTCAACGGCTTCTTTCGGAACTTTCCGCCGGCGCCGCCTTGGTGCGAGGTACCTTCCGTCGCCATGGGAGGGTGGAATAGTAGAGCGAGAGAGATTAGGGTTTTTTTGGAGGGAGAGAGAGAGTGTGTGAAATTGAAAACCGGGTGTGGTGGCAAATGAGGGAGAGGGGGAGCGCGAGAGAGNNGGGAGGATTAGGTGTGCAAGTTTTGAGTTAAAAATTAAATAAATTTTTTATTAAAAAAAATGAATTAAATAATTGAGTAACAAATGAATAATTATATGAAATGAAACATAAGGCTCTTTGAATGTTATGCATTTAAGTAATTACGCTACATTAATTGTTGATTTATATACCTATCACTATAATCAACAATTCAATATTGATGACATACTAAATTATTTATTACGACAATTGTAAAATAATTCTTTCTAAGATTAAGCATAATACAGTCTAACAATAAAAGGACAATTACAGATTCATATTTAACTTATCGACAATTCTGAATAGAGATTAAAGCTGGACTTTTGAAATTATTGGATAGAAAATTAAGATGTGAGAGAGAGAGAAAATTTCCGTTGAGTAAGTTTTTGTTAGTTTTTTATTTTTATTTTTATCCATAACACCTGACTATATATGAGAGAGATAAGGACTTCTATTTTTTTTGAGAAAGTGAGGTTGGTGATTTTCAATTTAAAATAACAATTAAGATGGAGTGGAGACAAACGAAGTTATGAGAGAAATTGGTAGCAGTTATTATTGGTTTTATTTTTTCCCTAACTACCCTTACAGTTTGTGGTTTGGAACTAATCAAATCAAGGGCAATTTTGGGTGATCATTAAATTAGAATTAGCTTAAAAAATAACTGCCACAATCTGTATTTGCTTTTAATATGTTAAGCTAAATTTTAAGGGTTTGGCCTTATTTAAGGATGATAGGTGTAATATAGTTTTATGAAGCACTTATCATATATTGGTTCAATTGAACTATGACATATTGAATTTATAAATATTTTTAGACTTTAGTTTTTTGTACTAAAATTTTTGGAGTAAATTTTATGTGCTAAAATATTTGGTTTTTTAACTGTTATAAGCTTAACAACCTTGTGATGTAATTTACAAATTTGTTTTTACAAATTAGAGTTTATAGATATTCAAGTGATGTTGGGTATTTTTACCTATACGATGAATTTAAAAAACATTAGGGATAATTATGAAATTTTTACCTCCTATGTCGTATTTAGGGAATTTTAACTTAAATAATGAGTCGAATTCAGCTAGTAAAATCTTTTTACCCAAAATCTTAGTTTAGATTTATAAGTATTTTCATATAAATGAATTTTGACAAGTATGGATTGAATAAGAAAAACCTATAAGAATTATCTAGAGGTGGCTCATTCTAATTATTCATTTTTAGAAATACACTTTAGTTT
>MKEJ01059962.1:0-15644 GCA_001753735.1 Embelia ribes
TTGCATAGACATTGCATTGTATACACTATTATTTATTATATTTTACACATATTGGCACCGCATAGCATCATGTTTATCGTATTATTTAGAAATCTAACGCGTATATTTTCTTTTTCATATTGTATCATAACTATGTTGTAGGTGCGGAGATGGGTGATGGACCTTGTTGAGGCCTTTTACAGATGCATGTACATATTTTTGAAACTATAGAAGACCTAGCTATTTTTTGTTGTAGCTTCAATTTTATAATGTATTGTTTTTCGAGACATAGTGTAGCTAATATAGTAGACTATTATTTTGTATTACTTCTTATTGTTGCCTTAAGTGGCTAAAGTTGTATTAGACAATAATATGTTGTAATATATATTATTATGGTGTTGATCAAGCATGCATTTTGTTTATTATTTGTGTAAACATGGTGTTTACTTTGCATTAATATAAAAGTTATATACATGCTAAATATATATCTTGATTAAATATAAAAGCCGTATGCATGTTATAGTGTAGATTTTCTTTACGCGTACTCTGATCATAGGTAGTGTTTTAGAATAAGAAATGAAAGAAGCGAACTAGAAGAAATTCCATTTTTATTTTCTTTCTTTCAAACTATATATATTTTTTGTTTCCTACTATTTAAAAAGGGAATAGGCTCGCGTTCCCAGGTCGTCCATGATTTTGGGGCGCGACAGATTGGTAACAGAGCTTAATCGGGTTAGATAAACCCTAGTGGCTTAATGGTAGGAAGGGCCAGGAGTGTAGGCTTGATTGTTTACTTATAGTTGTATTGCTAGTAATAGTATGTATTGTCGATTTGCTTGAGTAATGTTTGGTAGTTGCATTGGTTTTGAATTGCATTGGCATCAAGTAGAATCCTTGTTAGCATTGAGTTATACACGTAGTGGAGTTGATTTTTGTTAGTGTTAGCGCTAAGTTGTGCTGGTATTAAGAGTTATTGTGAAGGTATGTGTTACATAAGACATTTATTTGAAAAGTAAACATATGTCTTTTTGTGTTGATTGTAAAGTGAATAATGGCTAGAGGAAGAACTCGTGGGCGAGTAAGAAGTAGTAGACAGAGTAGTAGTCGAGATCATGGAGTTGGTACTCGTGGAGGCCGTGTTGTGGGCCACGGTATTGAGGAAGTGCAAGCGAGACAAACTCAGGCTAGAGAAGCCAAGATTTGGGAAGCCGAGGGTATTCCCGATTTGGAAGAGAGTAGTGAAGCGAGTTTGAAGGGATACGAGGAAGAGATTTCTAATGCTCCACCTCGTGTTCCGCCACAAGCTCAAGCGGGAGCCAGGGGAGTTCAAGTAGTCGCTACAGGCTTGATGAGGGCCATGGAAGAAGTTACGCATAACTTGGGGCATGCGACGAAGGTGGGGAGTATACCGAGGTCCGAGATGAGGGCATCAAAAGCTCATATAAGTTTTTGGCTGATGAATCTACCTACGTTTATAGGAGAGGAAGGGCCAATCATGGCAGAGTATTGGCTTATAGAGGTGGAGCGTATTTTTTATGTACTCCATATGGTCAATGATGACTTGCGGATGGCGGTGACGCTATTCTTTCTAGGCAGAGAAGCGGACAAGTAGTGGAAGGGCTATGAAGAGGCACATGGCCGCGGGAATATCACGTGGGCAATATTCCAAAGTTCATTCTTGATAAGGTTCTTTTCCGCTACTTTACGGAAAGGAAGCAGAAGGAGTTCACGGGCCTTATTCAGAAGAATATGACGGCGTCGCAATATCAGAGGCTATTTACGAGTCTTTCTCGTTACACACAGGAACTTGTCTCTACGGAGGAGCTACATGTGAGTAAGTTAAGGATGGACTTCATCATACTATTAAGATTATTATTATTTCGGGGCTCCATAAGACTTACGAAGATTGCGTAAGTGCAACGATGAAAGTAGTGGCAAGTTTGCTCGAGAGGCAGCAAGTTCTTGATCCTCGTCCTTCTAGGCCTTCGGGCTAATCTTCTGGATCCCATTCCATTCAGGATTCGAGAGTTGTCATGAGTAGTTGTGGTGGTGTAGGAGGTGGTAGAATTGGTGGGAGTGTTGGTTCTAGTATTGGTTGTGGCGATGATAGGAAGAGATCTTACGATGTATTTTATTTTCCTTCTTGTAGTGGGCGTCCTCAGCTTGCCCAATCTTCTTCATTTAGTTCGTCATTTTATGGGTCGAGGTACTTTACGTGTGGTCAATAGGGCCATCTTGGTCAAGATTGACCTCATCTAGTTGTGTGTTGTTTTTGTGGCGCTCAGAGGTGTATACAAACACTATGTCCTTTGGTGGTAGGGTTCAGGGGCATACGCAGGAGCGATATCCCCAGGATATTGCAGTTCTGAATAGTTATCAAGGAGCTGCTTCGTCTTCTATTCCGTCTGAAGTAATGATGAGGAGGCCTTATGTACCTCCATCTACTTCTTCTCGTCAGGGATAGAGATCTTCTCGTGAAGGTGGCAGTGGTTATTGTGGGGGTTTCCAACAGAGCCAAACTTCTCAGGCTCGTGCTTATGCTATGTCGTAGGCTCCAAATGTGTCCGAGCGTTCTGTAGTGAGAGGTATTCTTCCATTCCTTGCTACTTGGGCACCCTTGTTATTTGACACTGCTATTTCATATTATTTCATATTTGCAGAATTTGCATGCATATTAGAGTTACTAGTAGAGTATTTGAATACCCCCATATATGTAAATACCCCAGGGAAAATTATTTTTTACGTTAATGATGTGTGTCGAAAGTACGAGTTGGTAATAGAGGATTATATTTTTTAGTATGATTTTGTGTTGTTTGAGATATTGGGATTTGACATCGTTATCGGCATTGATTTGTTGTCTTACTTTCATACCATTATCTATTGTAAGAGGCATAGAATTTCGATGTTAACTGCGACATGAGTTAGAATCTGTTATCAGGGAGAGCGTGAATTCTCTCTTCTTTATTCTCGCAAGACGCAAGCTAGTATAGCATATATGCTAGCTCGTCTTTCTATTTCTGAAGTGTTGGTTTCAGGGTTGGAGTCAATCCCTATGATGAGGGAATTTGTTATGTTTTTCCCGAAGATTTGAGTGGTCTTTCTCCCAATAGGGAAATTGAATTCTCTATCGATTTGATTCCGGGCACTAAGCTAGTGGCTATTGCGCCATATAGCTTAGCTCCAGCTGAGTTAGATGAACTGAGAATACAGATCGATAATCTAAAATTGAAGGGCTTTATTTAGGATAACACTTATCCGTGGGGCGCTCTAACATTGTTCATGCCTAAGAAGGATGTCATTATGAGGATGTGTATAGACTATCGGACATTGAGCCAAATAATTGTGAATAACAAGTATCCGTTGTCGAGAATCGATGACTTGTTCGATCAGTTGTGGGGTTCCAAATTCTTTTCGAATATTGATCTTCGTTCCAATTATCATCAGTTACGTGTTTGGATAGATGATATACCGAAAACAGTTTTCCGTATTCAATATAGGCATTTCGAGTTTCTTGTGATATCGTTTGGGTTGACAAATGATCTGGAAGCTTTTATGGACTTGATATATAGGATTTTTCATCTATACATAGATTGATTCATCGTTGTGTTTATCGATGATATCCTTATATATTCGCCTACTAAAGAGGCATACCAAGAGCATTTACATGTCGTTCTTTCTACTCTTCGGAAACATAGGCTTTATGTGAAGATTCTGAAGTGTGAATTTTGGTTGAAGGAAGTGCATTTTCTCGGTCATGTTGTTTTCGAGAGGGGTGTTTCGGTCGATCATTCGAAGATAGAATCGGTTACTAAGTAGGAGAGCCGAAGTCGGTATTCGAGATTTGAAGTTTCTTGAGTCTTGCGTGGTACTATCGCCAATTTGTTCAGGACTATTCACGATTAGTGGCTCTGATGACTTGATTGATTTGCAAAGGGGTGAAATACGAGTGTGACTCAAAATGTAAAGAGTCGTTTCTGAAGTTGAAAGATTTGTTGGCTTCAGCTCAAATATTGATTATTTTGGAGCGTGGTCTTGGGTATACAGTATATTGCAATGTATCGAAGGAAGGTATGGGTTGCGTGTTGATGCAAATCGGGAAGGTTGTGGCTTATGCATCAAGACATTTAAAAATTTATGAGAAGAATTATTCGAAGCATGATCTTAAACTTGGCGTAGTGTATTCGCATTGAAGTGTTGGCAACACTAACTTTATAAAGAGAGATTTGAAGTTTTCTCGGACCATAAATCCTTGAAGTACGTCTTTACCCAATGAGATTTAAATATGAATCAAAGAAGGTGGATGGAGTACTTAGATCAATACAATTTCGATCTAGAGTATCATCCAGGGAAAGCTAATGTGGTGGTGGATGTATTGAGTCGTAAGACTTGGTATACTCTCGCTTTTCTTTCTATGAATGAGTGGGAGATGATAAGTATGTTGAACAAGTTTGGTTTGGAAGTAGTCGAATTAGAAAGTCGAAGTACGAAATTGTTTATGATTGAGGTCCAACCAACTTTGAGCACTGGCGTTGTAGAAGTGCAAGGTGTTGATAAAGAATCTGAAGCATATCATGTCCGTGTCCTATTTGAGTATGGTCTTGATAAATGGACAATTTCTAACGATAGCGGATTGCGTTTCCAAAATGGTCTTCTTGTACGAATTTGATTCGAGATGAGGTTCTACGAAAGTCTTATTATTCTCATTTGACAATTCATCCGAGTGGCATGAAGATATATCATGATGTGTCTTGTCACTTTTGGTCGCCTTTGTGTCTCATTGCTTAATGTGCTAGCAAGTTAAAGTTGAGCATAAGCGTCCCGATGGGTTGTTGCAGCCGTTGCCAATTCCTAAATGGAAGTGGAAACGGATTACGATGGATTTCGTGGTGGGGTTACCGAAGTTGGTATGTGGGTGTGATGCAATATTGATGATTGCAAACCGTTTGACAAAGTCTGCTCACTTTATATTGATGCGTACTACCGACTCCGTTGAGAAGCTTTGTTGGATGTACATTGATAAGGTTATTCATTTGCATTGGGCTATAGTATCGATGGTATCGGATCAAGATCCTTGTTTTGTGTCGTGATTTTAGTCGAGTCTGCAAAAGGTTTTGGGGACTAACCTATCGATGAGTACAACGTTTCATCGGCAGACCGATGGGCAATCTGAGTAGACGATTCAAACGCTTGAGGACATGCTTTGAGCATGCATCCTTGATTTTTGGGGCAATTGGGAAGAACATGTAAATCTCCGGTATTTTGGGCTAAAGTTGATGATAATGCATTATTGGGTTTAGACTTAGTACGCAAAATGACTTAGAACATACAGTTGATAAAGCAACATTTGGGGATGGAACGTAGTCGACACAAGAGCAATGTGGATACGCGTAGGAGACCTTTGGCATTCGAAGTGCTGGAGCATGTGTTGTTGAAAGATTCTCCGAAGAAGGGGATTATGAGATTCTATAAGAAAGGGAAGCTTTCTCCACGATTAATTGATCCATTATTTATTCTCGAGAAGGTTGAAGGGGTGGCTTATCGTCTTGCCTTGCCACCTCAACTTGCAAGTGTTCATCCATTTTTCATGTCTCGATACTTTGGAAATATTTGTAGGACCATTCTCACATGATAGATTTTAATGATCTTTATGTCGAAGAATACGTCTCTTATGACATTCAACCAGTGAAATGTTGTGAAGACGTTCAATGAATTTGATTAAAGTATGGTGCAAGAGTCATTCGGCCGAGGAGGTAACTAGGGAATGCGAGGAAGATATGCAAGCTAAATATCCAGAGTTTTCATTGATTCCTTTATGTTTTAAATTTTTTGTAGTGTTTACGAATTTTGGGAACGAAATTTCTTAACGTTGGGAGGATATTATGTCCCAAAATTTCATAAAAAAATTTTGCGTAAATGAATAATATTATTATGAGTTATAATATATTATTTTTTTCATTTTGCAGATTCATTGTTGTGACATGGATTCGTCGTTGTGAAGTATAGTTGCAAGTTTTGCATAGTTGTGGTTATGCCTTAGGGAAATGTGTTCAAAGTTTGTAAAATAGATTGTCCAATACTTTCCCGATGGGCAATAGTGCCGATGGACAAAGGGTCGGACCTTTATCTAGGGAGTGTTTAAAGCCAAAATTTTAGTCCAGCTGAAGTTTGACTAGTGTCTGACTATCCGTCCGCCAATGGAAAAACTGTCGGACAGCCGTCAGACAACACAGTTGGGCCCTACTACGTTTTCGTCTTTATAATGCTTTTTGAGAGTCATAAAGTTACTTTTCCTCTTTAAGCCAGTAATAATAGAGAGAGAGAAAATTGTGATGACTTTTAACTTCTTTCAATTCTTTGTAATATACATCTATCTTCGTTGACTATCCATAGTTAAAAAGTAGATATCTGGTATCTCTATTGCGAGGCCTATATTTTGAGGTACGTTTCATCGTTTCTCTTGTTCATTTTTAATTCTCATTTTTTGTGCCTTTCATGTTCATTGAAATAAATCTATTCAACTTCTTCCTTATATCGCGTAGATCATCTTTGTGTATAGGTTCATCTCAATTTGGAATGCGTTGATAGATCAAAGTAAGGGGCTAACAAAAAGGGGTTTTAGGGTTAGAGTTGGTGATCTTTCAATAGCGATTTCAAGAGCTTGCGAGGTACGGATAGATTATGATCAATAATATAAATTTGAGTTTGTGTCTGTACATCAACATGTCATGACTTACTTGTTTGAGTTTCATGTATGAGATGTTATCTTCTACATGTATTATTTTTGTTTCATGGCATAATAATATTCATGGCATATGAATTCGTGATGTAAAAGCATATAAATTGTGATTTAAAATATATATATTTAGGATTAGACTTTGAGTCTTTTACTCTTTTTTCGAGACCAAGTATCGACTTTTATAAATAGTATGGATGCAAAAAATTAAGGAGCAGCCCAGAATCTAATCGTGAGAGCCGAAAAGCCTACGTAGAGAGCAGCTTGATAGCTTAGTATGTTAGTATCACATAAAAGTCAGGTCTATAAGTTACGTCATACCGACAGTGTGCCAATTGTAGGATGGGCAATCAAGTGGCACACTTTTTATTATATGTATAGAGATATGAGTCCCACTTTACTTTTAAGTTCTAGGCATTGTCCATTGGCAGGATGCGTAGTCGTGAGGTGAGATTTGTGATTCGTGGTTTAAGTATTGTCGTGAAATATATATTACATTTGTGGATTTGTTACTTCCCCTCATGTTGAGAACATGTCTTACTTTATAATTTGATGTTAAATATATTCATTCACATGTGCATACACATTAAGTACATCATACACTCACTTGTATTATATTGTTGATAATCTAACATGTATTTATTTATATGTATCTTCTTGTTCTTATTCATTTGATAGTAGCAGAGGCAATTATGGGCCATCCTTAATTTGTTTGGCTATGTTGCAGGATATATATTTTCTAGTAATAATCTCAACTTGGTTATGTATTTTGTATTCAAGGCATGGTCATATGTATATATATATATATATATATATTATTTTTTATTTTTTTATTTATTTTTTTTATTTTTTTAGACAAGCATGTAGCTTGATAATAATGTGTGTAAACTTCAAAAGTTTACTTTGTTGTAGTCGTTGTACATATTTGCAAATATATCAAAATCTGGATTGTTGTAGATTAGAAATGCAAAGTTAGAATTTATGGAAGTATTGAGTTGGGTCTTGGGCATTATCTTTCGTTATCTTTTGCGTATTCGGTTATCACTATTTTATTTTCTTTCTTTTCTTTCTCTTATTTATTTGCTTTTGGATTGTGTACCTGAGTTTTGGGAAAATTTAGGGTGTGACACCACCTCAATTCAAGGCTGCCCTACACATCATCTATCGTCTAAGATAAGCCAGACTGATTTTTTCGGACAGTTTGCTGGCTGCTTCGCTACTGGCCATCAACCTATCACGCCTCCGACCACTCACAAGTGGAGATACCTCTTGACTATTTTCACTCAAAATTATAAGATTTTTCTTTTATTTTTTTTATTTTCTTTTATTTTAGAATTTCATTAAATAATAAGAATTCTAAAATAAAATAAAAAATTATGGATACATATATAATATCCAATAATTAAATTTGTCATTATACAATATACTAAATTAAACTGCTCATAATTAAACCTTAATTCCGATACCAAGTAAAAGGTACTCAGTGGAAAAATATAGCAAATAATTATTAACGTATCTATTAATACCTTGTACGTTACAATAAAAAAATTGATCACATTATACTATAATGAATATAAATCATACTTGTGAGATTTGTATATATAAATCTCAAATCACATTTTTGCCCCTAAGTAAAAACAACTTGCAGAAAATTATTGTTAAAGCTTCAAATCTTCTGTTGCATTCACATTAAACATCTTACCCCAAAAGAAAGAGGGCGGGCTCTCTTCATCTATGCCTTCTTGAGTTTCTTTCTTATCTCACAAAAGTTGTAACATCCTGGAAAAATTACGAGAAATTTTTTTTTCCTCAAGATAATACAATTTTAATTCTAGGAACGCCAAGACAAAACAATACTGGTAGCATATAATTTGAATTTGTGGCAAGGAATGAAGAAAGTTGGTTTGAGGATATTGATGATATTCGACATTTGGTTGTTTCTTTGGGATTCGTTTGGACACTATGGGAATTTGATTATCCAGTAATATAATTATGCATATACTCATAAAGTAAATTGTTACTAAAGACATTTAGTATTCTTTATAAATTGTCCTAACTTAGTATATCATTAGTTTTGTTCGATTGCATTCTAATTCGGTTCGTGCTCAGTTAACACTTTATTAAGAGCTCGATAATTGAGTTGAGAGATATTTCAATAAATCTATATACATATTTTATATATATTAATAAGTTGAAGTAACTTAGAAATTGATTTAAGATTGGTTGCAATTATCTCATACATAAATACTTCACAATTAAGAAATTGATTTAAGATTGGTTGTAATTATATCATAAATAAATACTTCACAATTAAGAAATTGATAGGCTACTTTGGCCTAAATTCTATAGTTCTTATATTTAAATTATGTGATATTTATCTACATATGAATGCATTTTAACATTATATAAGAAATTGTATTCAAATAAACCACCTAAATGCTAAGTGGTGAAATATTATTGGTTGTAGTTACAACACATAGTTAATATTCAAGAATCAAGTTGGCTTTGTTGTGACCATTGTTGGCTAGCACTTTTGGCCTTAAATGAATCATATGAGAACCTTAATGATGAGTGTATACTTGTTAGAATGATATCATGTGGCTAAGGGTACATGTTATTCTTTTATTGGCTTAAAACTAATGACTTAGCCAAAAATCAATAAAAACATGGGCAATGTAGAATGATGATGACCGGATTTTCTAGGGACAAAAAGACACCATATGCCACTTGTTTAACTAATATTGCTTGTATGCAAAGCTAGTCAAATGATATATGAAGTTTTGTTAGAATAGGATTACTTGTTTGCTTTGTAAGCTAGTTACTTTGACAATATGTTTTGTAACTTCATTACCAAGAGTTAGCATTGGATTATTGTAACTTATAACTAAGATAGATAGCATATAAAAGCTTGTCAGAAAAGGGTAGTATGAACATAAGAAGTATTGAAGTCCAAGAAAGGGGCTAAGACTAAGTGGTTAGTCTTTATTAGCTAACACTTGCTTACTTAGCAATTTCAATTTCCACACATGGGAAAAATATGATATTATGGCTGGAATTAGAGGGACAAATGGACCATATTTTGCCATGTTTATAAGTCACATTTATCCCTTGTAAGTCTTAATAAATGAAATAAACAAATTTGACAACATTTAATTGGTTGTTTGCTTAATAAGTAACAAGCTAAATTGATTTTCTCTTCTTGAAAAATTATAACCAAGTAAAATACATTTAAATAAGTAGTATTGAGTTAGAAAAATGGGTATAAATATCCCATATATGTCCGGATTATAAGGAGTATCTAAACCAACACTTGGAAAACTTTATTTTGTTTAGTTATGTTCACTTAAGTAATGTTCAACACTTAGCCAAATTTCTCCATTGTAGGTTGCCTTACAAATATTCAAATTCCTTCAATACCTAACACTTAAACCCTCTTATATATATGTGTGTGTGTAATCCTAGATAGTTATACATACATATACCTTACCTAGAAAGCCTTCAACTTCTAAGAAGACAATACCATTTAAGGTTACAAGCTTAAAGGAGTAAGAAGGCTATAAACTTAGATAGAAGGTGGGGTTAGCTTCAAGGAATATTGTAGAGGGGTTCTATCGAGGGTGTTCTCAACCAACTCATCCTAGCTTAAGTCGTCAGACGAGAGGTACAGGCAGAAACTGAATAAAACTATATATTAGGAGTTTTTGCAATATATAACTTGTATGCCATGCTTAGGCTCTAATATAGTAACAACCTTCCAATTTTCGATTATAGAATCCCTTTTTATTATTTTTTCCTTAAAATGGTAAAATCCGCTAACTTTAGAATTTGTATGTAATTTAAATTTAAGTTAGAATTTGATAATTAGATTTAAGTACTTTAGGTTAACATATACTTATAGACATAATGGTTAGTCTTTACTTCATGTTATTTAGTCATTATGTTTATAATTAATAAAGCTTGTTTAGGTAATATTGTTGCTATGGTTGTTGTTTTTTTTTTATATATATACATTACATGCCATGTTTTGTAAATCCAAGATTATGATTTATCTTAGTACTAGCATGTTGTTTTTTATGGTTTATTATATTAGCCTTCAAATATATAAATTCATACATGTTGTACATTTTATTTTTTTGAGTCTTTTTTATTTCTTTTTAGGACTAGTGTCAAATTTTACCCCCTAAATTTGTTGTGCGAAATTTTCTTACGTTTCCGATAATCGATAAATCGGACTTGTGATTCATAGTATGTGCACGCTTCTTATACAAATTTACTCGTATTTGGCCCTAATTTGGAGAAAAAAATAACTAGTCTTACTTTTTTTTATTTTTGCTTAAGTTGGAATTTGAGTTGAGAATTTGGTTATGATATTTGAGTTTTGTGTTGAGAATTGGGTTGTAAAAAAATTGGAAAATTGAAGCCATGAATAAAATCTTACACTTTTAAGATAAATATTGAATTTGAGCACCATTTATGGTAAATTTGAGAAAAGAAAATTTGTTAAGTCCTCCATTATAAAAATACTAAGTATATAAGTAAGGATATACACTGTAAAAGTAAGTTTGGAACTTACTTAGAATGATAATTTTGTCTAGGCGTGTGGGGATATCTTCTGTCGTACAGTCTGCCCTAGGAATGACCGAATCAGTAAATCCACTAAATAAAAAGAAATTGAATTGGAATTAATCGAAACTGGTAAATTTAGATCTAAATAGACTTTGTCGTTAAATCCAATTTTTATGTTAACAAGAATTAATAACACACTTATCATCATTATATTAGGATTTCATGTCAACAAAATGCTCATAAGAATATTCAATACCATTAAAATTCCTATCATAATTATGGAAATCTTTCTAATGATATTCTTTGAAAATTGGTAAAACCAAATTAGGATAATGGACACACTTCTTATTATTTTATCTTGTTTTTAGAAAATCCACCTTATTTTATAACGGTTAATCGTATATTTATATATATATATTATAAGTTAAAATTTAAGCTTAATATCAACTATGTTTGGGAAAGAAATGAATTTTTATAATAAAAAAAAAACAAACAAACAAAAAAAAAACAAATATTATACTTGTAATTAACAATTTAGAATAAAAAGAGTTTTCGTTTTTAATAAGATGTTTATGGAAAAGAAATTAGAACCTAAGTTTAGTTGATTTGAATTTATTACAATTAGTCTCTTAGTAAAATTTAGATACCACTATTAGTTATCTATATTTGGAAAAAGAAATCAATTGAAGAATTAATTGAGGAAAATCCTAAGAGGAAATATCACATGTTACGAAATGATTTGGGATGAGCTATGGCTCTAACTTACAGAGAATCTACAGACGTAGTTATCTCCAAGCAATCTATTTTATAACAAGTATATTTTCTTTTGAGTTACCAATTTGCTATAAATTGGACATGTGATTCATCGTATATGCATGCTTCTCATATTATTTCACTTGTATTCAGATTTGGGTATTTGAAGTAACCTAGGTGGTTTACAGGATATTGTTACTACCAACATGTTATACCAAAGCAATTGGTAATTTGAGGTTTTTTATAATTATGGTTTACTTTATGGTTATGGATATGGTTTCCTTTATACTTATGATTGTAGTTTTAATTTCCGCTTTATAAATATTATTATCATTCAACCATTATGATTATGATCATAATTATGATCCAAAATTCACAGTTAAAATTATAAGAAAAAGTAAATTACTTTACTTGCCAAGGCATATTTGGTTACTAAATTATAATTACTTCGTTTTAAGCAAACAAGATAGGGTAAAGGAAATACTTAATAAATTCATACCACTACGAGGTAGATTAGTACATAGTTATTGGTAGGATGATATTATAAAGATAAAGAAAACTTGAAGATGAAAAACTTATATTCTGAGATATGTATTATCCCCAAGACTGTAAAGTCCCACACTGTAGACTATAGTCCTTTCCCTGAAAACACATGCAAAGAAATTTCTACATAACAAACTGGTTTATATACTTATTAAATCAAACCAGAATTGTAGTAATATCATGATATATTGGTCATATATTCTTAAACTCTTCTTTATATTTTATTAAGAATCTGATCTATACCACCATTTTTCAGCAAAGGCAATTGTGGAGTTGAAGTAGATGTCAAAGTTGGAGTTTGGCAGAGCCTGATATTAGAAGAGTATTTACTTTCCTTTGTAGTCAACAAATAGTTGAGTGTAATGTTATCTTTTCTTTCTTTCAGTTGTACATATATGGATTACCACATATTTATAAACAGTTATTATATATAATATCCAAACTATTCCTTGATAGACATGGCTAGTTATGGGTAGTTATATTATAATATTTTTCTTTGTTTTATTTTTATTTTCTTTTCCTCAAGTCGTCCGGGTCACCGATTGCGGGGTGTAATAAAAGTGTAGAGAATTGTCTTACCTTTATTTTGCCAATATAGCATATTTATATAAACTACACTAGAAACCTGATAGTAGAATATAAAAAAAAAAAAAAACTATCCTATATAAATAAGGAATAATTCTCTCAACCTTGATAAACTTTTGTTGTATAAATCACAATTAGTACCACTAAATAATTATGATTGAACTCTTTTCCCATATCCCAATTATTTTTTTGGGATTTTATGTTATTTATGTTTATTAATCTCCACACCTTAAGATTATAGATACTCGCTTATTAAAATAAATTATTGACAATTTAATTTAATAAGCATATAAAATTGCTTAAAACTTTCTGCTTAACTTATTTGATGCAATGTATATTAGCCTGTAGGATTTGATACAATCAAAACTTATAGCTTTCTTAAGATTGTATCATCAATCTCTTTACCGAGACGTGAATTTCTTTAATTACTAATTAATATCATATAAATAATGTAATCATCTAACTCACTGAGTTTATTGTCTCATCAAGAATCTCATTCTTTTTTGTGTATCAAAATGACAAATACTATCCATACGTGTCTAACTAATAATATCAAGATTAATAAATCTATAACCACGAGATATTAATTGTTTTATCTAGTCCTGATACTAATTATTTTTATCCGTAAAAAGACAATAACCTCGATGCAATCCTATTTAATACGCACAAAATTTACTAGTAAAAGAAGTTAGAATTATAACTTTTCCTGTAGTCAATATAAACCACTAAAATCATGTACTATAATTCTACTGATATTATGTTTATTTCCATCTAAAATTGTAAACATTAAAATTTATATTTCATGGGAATAGAAGATGTAATCTTCTATCTGTCAGTCGTCCTCGACATACTAAATCATTTACTATACAAAATATGACACATATTTATTCATTAATAAATAATGCTAAGAAACATTGCTCTAAAGATTCTTATTAAAATGTTCATTATTAACATAGTTTTTGTATAATCCCAACAAATATGATATTAATTAAATTGTGTTAGAAAGGATATTATCATAATCCTCTTTCTCATCATTCATTTATCATTTGTCTACGAACTAAGAATTTGACCATTCCCGTCCTCTATCTATTTCTGTCTAAAATGAACTGGAAAATCATGTAGGGACCACTAGGTTCTAGTAATTTAATTTTGGTGCATAGTCAAGTTTATGACTCTTCATTTTCGAAGTATCATTTTCTTCTACCGGGTTTGATTAAGTCTAAATTCGTAGACTTGAATAGGTCAAATTTATTCAATTGATGAAAGACTTGGAATAGGTCAAATTTATTCAATTGATGGATCAAAGACTTGGAAAATTTAGTAAACATTCAAATATTGCATAATTGACTCTAGTTTTCTTTGCCGTGCACTATTGCAATTGACAATAAATTGTTTTCTATGTCTATCATATTTCTAGTTCGAAGCTCTAGGAAAATTGTGACTTTTAACTATAGTAGACTTGATGAGTTGATTTCTCTTGGTAAACTTACAGAATTGAAACTTAAAATTACTTGGACATTTGATGTTCAAATAATTTAACGCTTCCTTTGCACCCAACTAAAATTAGGGAACACGAGACAATCATAATATTGATACGCATATACGTTTTGACAAAAATTTATTAGGTTTTGTATGGCCCCGCCTAACGATATTATTTAAACTTTTTAAAAGAGTTAATAGTGAGTTTTTTAATAATAAATTCATAAGGAGTATTTTCATGTTCTCCAAAAATTGGCTGGAAATAAAAAGTTGTTTCAGTTTTTCGCATACAAAGCTCTTCCGAATAGATTTAAGATGATACGAAATGATTCCTTTAAATTCCCTTTTTGATTCCATATAACTAATGGGTGAAAAGACAAAGGAAAAAGTAATTATTGTAAGATCTCAATATTTATTTAATATTAAATTGTTCAATTTCGAGACCATGAGAGTTAATTTGAGAATAAACCAAAGTTTAATAAAGGGAATGAAAACAAAATTTAGTTTATTCTCCCAATATATTATAGCAGTATCACGTTCATAGAATTCTACGTTGTTAACAGAGGGAGAAGAGAGAGAAGGAGAAGACAACTATCACCAAAACTCTTTCGATCCGAGAGGATAAGAGGGTGACGGAGAAGGGATTAGCAGAATCGTAATCCTCGTTTCTCCTTTGTCGTAACCATATAAGTATTTCTTCAATTTCTTTACGGACGTTCAAGCCCTAATTTGTAAAAACTCGTCAAAATCGTGTTTATTCATTAATTGATGGTTGTGATTCATCATAATCTGAAATATATGTCAAAATTTTGATCATTGGCGTAGGTTTGGGTGAAATCCCATTAAAGGGCATCTAGGGTTCACTTTTCCGATCAATTTCTGAGGAAATATGTCGACCTAATACTAAGGTACATATAAAATTAGAGATTTTATTATCAAATTGATAATATTGATGTGTTGGAATTGAGAAAATCACCCGAATTCACTGTTCACATCGTAATATTGT
>MKEJ01059967.1:0-22010 GCA_001753735.1 Embelia ribes
AATATAACTTAAAAACTTTTTGATAAATTAACCCTTTAAAAATTTTAAACAAAAATATTAATAAAATAAATAACTAAAATGTAAAGAGTGGAAATACAAACAAAGTTTTGTAGTGGTTCGGCCAATAATCCATTGATCCCCTACGTTCACTGTGTTGCTCGAGGTTCCTTTATCACTAAGATAAATATTATAACCCAATTAGTTTCACCAGTGTTGAATACTTTATTTAAAACAATCCCTCGAATTAAGGTATACTCTCACAACTCAGTAGTGTAAGAAAGAATTTAAGAATGAATCCTTTTACTCAGAAACTCTTAAGTATAGGATTTTACAAGCATACATAAAAAAAATATGAAATTTAAATATTTGGAATATTGCTTGTTACATTGCTTGTTACTTAAGATGAGAGAACTCAGAATGATAGATTGAAGTGTTGGTATAAAGTTCTATGTTGACGTTATTTGAGCTTGGGTCGAGATATGGTAGAAATTCTTGAAACATGGCAGTGTATCAATCATTTTTATGATTGACCTTCTGATTGCATGTTGTCACCATTTTATCCGTATATGGTCACTTGTCCATATGTTGTCAGCCCTCTGTCCGCACACAGTCAATTGCCCAACAGTATACGGTCAACGCCCCGTCCGTATACCATCAACGCCTCATCTGTATACGGTTAATGCCAATCAACACTAATCAACTTTTTTACTGTTGGAACTTCTAGCTGTTTTAATCTTTTTAGGCTTAGAATTTGATTTTTTTTATCAAAACACGAAAGTTGTACATTTTTTAATTCTCTTTCTAAAAAAGTTAAATAGACTCTCATTAGATTTACGAACTGAGAGATATGTTCATTTTGCGAAACAATATCGATTTTAAATATTTGAACTATTTTGCTTCATTTTGGTCCTTTTGCACTTTTAATTGGAATTTTACTAAAACATGAAACTTGTAGATATTTGAATTATTTTTCTAGACATATTTTGTAAATATTCATTGTATTTATGAGTTAGGAAATATAATCATTTTACCTAACAATTTTCCTTGAAGTATATCGTTTAGGCCTCTATTTCTTCAAAACTAATTTTTTCTTGAACTTGTTTTGTGTTTTAATCTTATAACAAATTTTATACCTTCACGTAAGCTTGTTAAAGCATTAGCCTCATAATGAATATAAATTAAATTTTATTTTTAACTTACTTTTTTATCATCAAAACATATTTGATCAAAACTTTGGTAAACATTTTTATTATTACCAATAATCAAAACCATCATTTTCCAATGGCTCTAATAGAAAAGGATTACAATTGGAAAGGGCCCAAAAATATAGGTTTATTTTCTTTTTTCGTTCGTCCCATACTATAGATTTTCTCTTCTAAAATTATTACAAATAAATATTTTACTAAAATACCCTCATTTAATACATTTTTTAACTAACTACTATTTTTTCATAAAACAAAATTAGACATTGAAGATTTTGAATGCATTTACCAAATTTTTTTTTAATTTATGTGAAAAGTCAAATGAGGGCCTATGGGACCCTTTTGAGGTCCATACTCCATAAAAACATTAGAATACACAATTGGCACAAATCAATGGGCTCCCCATTCTTAAATTGGGATGCTTTTGTTTATGTTCACTTTCCAAATCAACATCAACGCATGTATGCGAGTACTTTAGTCTTGTGCTTCTTTGTTTAATCGGAATATATAGATAATACAAAAAGAACATCACAATTTCATAGTAATAGATCATTTCATACTCCCAATTGAAGATGGCTAATACCGACCGAAATGAGTATCGCAACCACCTCTTTCTTAAAGTTAATGTAACAAACAGCTTACACGGAGAAAATTATTGTAAAGAAAATAAAGGAGGCACAGAAGAGCATATAACCACCAAGTTGAATACAAGTTTCTCATTATGCCAGAAAATCATAGGCAACAAAGTTGGAAGGAGTCGCTGATAATATGCCTATACCACCTATTCATTTGGGTATAACTTTTCTCTGTTTACAAATTCATTCCGCAGTTTTTAGCAAAAGGGAAAAGTAAATACCTCTTTGCGCGGTAATAATTGCTAAATTTTCATCTCCATTTCCTCCCTGACCGACCAATAACAACATATCTTTTTGCACTCCACCAAACAACCGGAAAATTGGCTTTACACTGTTTTTTGCTGCGGGAAACAAATTCACCGACAGATGCAATTCTCCAGAAAGCAAATATAGTCAGCCAGGCTGTCAAAGATAAAAAGCCTCAGTTAATCTTAGGCTTTGGTCGTCTTGGCTTCAGCACAATCCAAAGAACAATGAGGACGACTAGGAAGGCAGGGACAGTAGTCATGTCAAACTCAACATCTACCCTCCTCTCTTTGGTACACTGCATTGGGTGAAGAAGCGCTGTCATCTCATTCACGTATTCACCAAAGCTGCAAAAGCAAAACCAGTATAATTAGTGCCAGATTACTACATGGAGTGTGCTTAATCCCACATATGTTTAGATTCTCACAGTTGCATAATTCTTACTGAACTGCAGATAAATAATACAGGTATGCCGAAACAAGGTAATCCGAAGTGTAAAGGACACAACGTCTAGGACACAACCAAACAAGAAAAAAGACTAAGAAAACGCTGGATGAAATTTTTCATACAACCATAAAAATTAAATATTAGCGAATGCATGTCAAATACTAGTAAAAATCAGATGGAATACTATAATGAAACATGATATGAAATTAAAAACTATAAGAGTGTCCAAGACGTATCGGTGTCTGCACTGTCCTCAATGAGACCTGTTGTCATCAGCATGTTCACACCATGCCCAAAAATGAAAATAAAAATAATACAAAAATAATTCAGACTAGTAAACTGGCGAGTGATAGATATCATGCTCAGTTTTATGTAGCCAACCTTTTTGTGGCATCCTCCAAGTTGTTTAGCAGCCTCGTGGCATCTTCATAACGCAATTCTCCAGTAACTGTCGAAATCTGTAAATATAACAAAACGAATGATAAATACTTAGAAAAGTCTGACACCTACCAGTTATTTGTCAACAAGTGAACATAAAAAAGTGTAATGGAAAACGTGGACATGACAGGACGAAGCAAACGACTGTATATTTGACTTACTCTTCTCCACAGACTGACAACATACTTGTACTTATTTGTGAGCTCGATTTCACGGGAATGAAATACTTTGTAAGTTTGTTCAGCTGGTCTACGTCAAGGAACAATGAAATAACTACATTTTAACTTTGAACCAAAAGGAAGCCGTCCCAGAACCATCATCGAAAAGCATTTCACATCAAGAGAGATTGAGCACACGAATAAGAGCAAAAATAAAAGATTTTGAAGAGAAGGCCAAAGTTGCCCATCACTTCTTGGAAACAAAATGAATGGGGTGTAAATGAACAGAACTGTTCGAGAGCGGCTCGAGAGTAGCTCGTTCTGAGCTCGAGCTCGGCTCGTCTAGTAAAAGAGCCGAACAAGAACCGAGTTTTAAGGCTTGTCTAGCAAAAGAGCCGAGCTTGAGCAATATATAGCTCGGCTTGTTAGCTCTAGGGCTCAGGCTCAGGCTCAGGCTCGTGCTCGTGCTTGTCTAGTAAAAAAGGCAAACAAGAGCCGAATTTTAAGGCTTGTTTATCAAGAGAGCAGAGCTTGAGCTCTATATTCGTTTTTTATGTGTGCGTGTATATATATATGTTAATTTATATATGTGTGTATAGTGATCAGATCAATTATGTATACATAAGCAATTTAGCCATGCAACCACAAGCATATCCCATTTATCCCATATTAACAAATGGAGCAGATCCCTTATTGCTTTTCCTCTTTAAAAGTCTCCAACTCGGTAGATATTACCCAACATAAATTTTATTGTCACTAAAAGAGCTGGCTCGCAGGCCAGCTCGAGCTCTCGATACTTAGAGAGAGCTTAAGCTTGAGCTTGAGCTTGAGCTTGAGCTAGATGTTTTAGGCTGATGGAGAGCCAAGCTCGAGCTAGCTAACAAAACAAGCGAGCCGAGCCTGAACATCACCAAGTTCAGCTCGTTGACATCCCTAGGGACTACTATGTGATTTTCCATCCATAAACAGCATGCTTCAGTTACAGCTATGGTGTCTGGAATAATTTCCGGTACTTAAAAAAGTAGATGTATATAGAATAAAATTATCAAGTTACAACTATATTCTTTCATGCCGCCGACATGATTTGTCTCGCACTATTCAAAAAAATGATGGCGCACCTTTTTGTGTCTGTGTGGTTGTGTCCCTATACGTATTTTTTAGGTCACCAGTGACTATCAGATTACTTGTGTTCGGGGACTGACTTCTATGAATAATCCATGAAATGCTTGGTTGTGAAAATTGTTTGAAAGATGCAAAACCATTTGCTGAACATGATTCTACCTTGTCACGTGGCATTTTTAACGTGTATCCATAAAAAGAAAAAAAAAAGGATACAGGTACGCTCCGCGACTAGAACACTAATGGCTGAATTTGTGAGCTGTATTGACTCCTCAAGAGCCGTAAGTATATAACTCCGTGCAATCGTGTCCGATTGAAACTTGGAGATGTGCCATCCCTGAGAAGTTGCAGATAGTGGGTTGCATCCCACCGACCACACCCAGTCCTGTGACAGATAAAAGAAAGATTTAGAAAGACAAGGATCCAATATATACCTCACAAATCATAGCTAAATCTACTAAGCCATCTGTTTGGAGTTGACTACTATCATCTTTGTGGTTATTCTTCCTTCTCAACATGATAATCCACAAAGTCTAATATTTCCATTTACTTCAACCCAAAGGGCTGTAGTCCCACGCATTTCCCTCACTGAAAATATTATTTCCCTCTTTTAACAGATGCAACTGGTAGCTTTCTACCGGTAGCTTTATTTTTCGGAAAAGACATACCTCCATTGCAGTTTCATGGGCATGACTGTAAACAAGATGAAGAGGAACCAAACCAGCTAGGTGTTCCGCAACAGCAGCCAATGCAGCTTTT
Source organism: Embelia ribes (assembly GCA_001753735.1). Taxonomy (NCBI): domain Eukaryota; kingdom Viridiplantae; phylum Streptophyta; class Magnoliopsida; order Ericales; family Primulaceae; genus Embelia; species Embelia ribes. Next base: position 5,005 of record MKEJ01059967.1, read on the forward strand.
ATGGGCCTCCTGATTAGTAAAAAGAAAGAAAGAAATTAATATCACAACCTGAATACTAGTGTCTTCAAGGTGGACTAACTGATGCAGAAAGCTTGGAAACATTTTTCAATAAGTACTCCTTACAAGTTTCATCAAAGTACTACACTTTTTGACTTAAAATAAATAGTTTTGAACTTCAGCCAAATTAAACTTCACATTTTAGAAGCAGCACAAATTTTTAGAATCGATGTATAGAGATTAATAATCAGAGGGGCTGAATAAGATATTAGAGATGACAACCAAATATATTTATTAGTTCATATACAAATGTTTAACAAACTAGCTTAACCAATGTTATAAATTCCATACAAAAATAGTCCACTCTCACATTTCGAGGAGACAACAGCTGCAAGACAGTGTGCGATATAATAACACCCTTTCCAAGAAAAGTAATTCCATGAACAATTTTTAAACCAAGGTGTGGCGGTCGCCAAATCAATATTTAGGTGGCATTTTAGCGAGGATCACAGAGAGTTCAAATTTAAATCGATAATTTCAGTGGCTATGGAAAGTACATCCAAATAGTCTAAAGACAGCAACTAAAACATGATCTTGCAAGTTTGCTCTTCTTCTTTCCTTTGATAGTTTAATTGAAGGTCCACCAACTCAAGTTTTTCCAAGAATTAACTAACAGTCAACTATATCCCATTTGTTAGGTCACTTTGCCTAATTACCTTTGTAAAATTTAACACAAGGCGTTTATGTGCCCTAGTTTCTTCTAATTAATCGTACCCCAAATAAACAAAAGCAACGTCCACAGACATGTTAAGAATATAGATTCTTAAATCCAGCTATGGAACACATATATAGGCGCCTTAAATGTTAAAACCTCAAATCCCACAACAGCGAATCCCCGTTGCACTGTAGATGGCTTTCCCATGATGACGGCTCTGACTGTGCAATTATAACCATGTCGGAAAGTGCTTTAGCTTGATAGTGCTTGTCAATCAATAATGTATCACCATCAATAAACCAGAATATCGGTACTTCCAAGGTTGATCTACTATGAGCATGGGCTCCTGCATCATTGGAGAAAAACTATGAGAATCCCAAGAATTAGCATTTCACCAATGCTAGGGTGTTCTGTTATATGACCCAATGCCGAAACATAAATATGGCTTATAAAGCTATTTCACACACACAAAGTATCAACATCAGAGCGGGAATATTTTATACTTGAAATCAAATAACACAATAAAACATGTTCGCATGGGCTTGAGATGTATATTAAAATGTAAGACACCATCTCATATAAAAGATTAAGCTGCTAGAAAGGACTAAAATCAAGTTTAATATCAACACGCCCACTAATGTGTGGTTGAACTTTACTTCACCGGTGAGCAGAACACATAAAACACTGTATTTAACTTTGGATGGCGGTCAGATTCGAACCCAAAATGTACACCTCAAATGCTCTATTCTACCTCATCTTAAAGCTTATGCAACCAGAGAGAGGGCAAAGATTATAAATTCACCATCATCAACACCATAAACCGAAGAGCTATGCATACAAAATTATTGTTGTTTAATCGACGGAAAGAGGTAATTTTGAGGTTTTCGGAGGCCAAAATAACATGTTGCAAGGGTATCAGCACAGAATTGCAAATCAGAATCCATGATTAGAATGAAGTCACACTCTCGTGCCAAACTGGCTCCCTTTCATGAACAGAAAATAATGTCCTTGCACAAATCTTGAAAGTTGTGCTTGAAAAATGAAGAATTCAATTAAATGTACCTTTAAGAGAACCATGATTGTTGAGCCTCTGTAACTGATGCTGGAGAATGGATGAATCCAGATATGAACGAACAGTCTTCCTATAAGTTCCATTGACGAGCAACAGTGGAACAGCTGCAGCTCTCCGTGCAACCGAAAATGCCATTGCCAAAGCAGGATCCTCTGAGAGGGGTAACCTGCAGAATTTATCAACATCAGTAAGCAACAAATACCATTCTACAATCTGTGTGTGCAACAAGAAGAAAAATCAGAGTTAATAGTAAGAAAAGAAATTATACAGCCATATATAAAAAGAAACTGGTTGCTTTAGGCTCATATTCAACATAAGGAAAAAAATAGAAATTATGGAGTATCTGGATTCGTACAGCCTCAAGAACATATTTAGCATGATTCAAAGCATCCTGCTGTATTTTCTTTGTTCCGCTAGTTTATCATTTAGGATTACTCAGGATCCCAACTTCCCAAGGTTGCTAATGAAATGGTATGAGTTTAAAAAACAATAATCCTTTGAAAGGAAAGCAAAAAAAACATTTGACCCCACGAATTCATACAATCCAATCCTTATACAGACGAACGAACTAAAAAAGGCCATAAATGAAGTCTAATTTTGCATGCAACAAATTTATTTTCCAAATCTCCATGATGCCTAATTTTGCAGATGCAAAAGATGTCACAGGTTACGTCTATACTCAGCTTTCTTTTCAATTACTTTGTATTTTCCCTGATAATCTTGTGTTAATTCCCTTCTTCAAGCTATCTGAGTGTTGACAACGTGGAAAAATAAATAAACTCCTAAAGGTGGCACAGATAAGATTGGCAAGACAAGATGGGAAAGAAATAGCTCTGAACACATTTAATATAGCAAGCCAAACAAAGAAATTAAAGAAATCCATACATATGCTGACTGAACAAAGCATTTTGAGAAGGCAACACCAAAGAAGAAAGCCCATCCATGACAGCCTTAAGATTTACTGGCAACTGTTTAATGTGTTTAACTTTCTGCATAATTGGACACAAGACTGTCAATAATTGGTAAACTTTTTCTTCTCAAATAATGACTTCTCACCTGAATAACAACTATGTACCTCTTGTGTTATGAAAAGCAACTGAAACGATATCTTCTCATAATGATGGAAAGCACCAGTAGCAAGTGAAGGCGCTATGATATGTCGCATAGACCCCCATAATGTTGCACCAAGATGTGCAAGGAAAGCATCTCGTGCAACTGTATAGTTTTGAAAATCCTGCCAAGAGATGATGGTAGCATGTAGTGGAAAGCAGGAGGTTAGTTTACCAGGAAATGGCTTGAGGATTCTTTTTGTGTATTTGTTAAGTAAAATCGTACATATAGAAAAAAAGACCTCCAAAAGGGCATACCATCCACAAAAGACAGACTCGCAACCACCAGTAAGTGACCAAGAAATTGGAGTGAAAACAGGATTGTGCATCATTTGTCAACTAAATGAACAGAAGACATCAGCAATTATTGTTTTTACAACTTCAACATACTTCTCGGTAAAGTATAGCCAACAATGAATGGTGACATTGCCTTCACAATCAAATCTCGATTTAAAAATTTTATTGGGTTCAATTCCCTAATCAACCACAATAAAAGTTCCTCGAAAATAAATGAAGTGTGTCAGACCTTGACAATCGGCCCTAATTTGTAGATAAAGCTATACCATATAAACGGAGACCTAATAGAGCGTCCATGACACTTCAAAATATACTCTAACCCCAGACAAAATGACTCGTTTGAACTAAAAGATACTTGGACAAGAAGAACATTCATAAATAGACCAAAAGAACACACCTCAATATTGTCACTGAACAAGTTCCAGTTCTCCATTCGTTTCAGAGCATCGATAGCCTTCCTCTTATGACTTTCATCATATTCTTCCCCCTCAAAAGACTGGAGTTCACTTTTCAAATCTTGCATTCTCTCGTCAAGCTCTAAAGGGCAAAAACCGTTAGCCAAATTACTGGTAAACGCAGAAAATAACACCATCATCCCATAATTCAGTAACCATATTACAGACTCTCAACAAAACTTAGCTGAAACTAATCAAGATCAATAAGAAGAGGAGTTTGCTAGAAATCTATTGATATAGTTCATGTCACGACAATCTATGTGGAAGGGATTGTTCTTTGTTTTCATTTCAAAAGAAAGGGATAGGCTTGATGCTAGATTCCCTTTACGGGTCGACTCGGCACAAGAATAAGCAAGTATTTTGACTTGTTGTTCTCTCTTTCCTGAAGTAATTATTCAATAGCCCAAGCATTGCAAAGACAAATCAACATCCACCCGATAGCATTAAAAAAAACAGAAAGTGAGCATAAATCATCTCAAAGCTGGCACCAGAGAAACCAAAAGATCGAACACTAATTAAGAATAAGAGTCACCATCTTTCTCGATATATACAAGTGAACAATAGTTCAAGGTAAGCAACAATCAAGCTTATCGGAGAAACAGGTATTACCTTCACAGAGTGCAAGCTTAACCTTCCTTCCCTTGCAATGTTTAAAAGCAAATAGTTCATATAAGTCAATCTCTGCCAGAAGGATATCGATTGCTTGATGCTCTTTCTGGAACAAAATTGCAAACACCAAACATCAACAAAGCAAGAAACAGAAATCCGACACTTCACCTCAAAGTCATCACAAAAGAAGCAACATTTTTAAAAACAACTGCAGAGCTTCTTCCCCCAAGAAAAAAAATTATTCATTTCAAATCCAAGAGAGACACTACCCACAACTAGGTTAATAGAACTTCTAGGTGAACAAAATACATAAACCAATGCACCAAAAACCACAAAACTAAATGGACAGAGTCAATGAAGAACATGCAAAGACACATTTGTTCATGACCAGCTTTTTAGAAAAAAAAATTATATTTAATTTATCCATTTTTACTTTCTTTCCATTGGAACATAACGAGACAAATAATTACTTCTCTTCAGCTCCAACTCCATAACCACCACCATGAGAAAATAAGCCCCACAAAGAGATCATAGAAATCAACCACTGCCATTTCCATACGACAACACCTTACAATCATTATTGTAGTAGCCAATGAAATGCATTTCCTTTAGATATTCCACCAAATACATTCAATTCCACTCCAACACTTTCCATTTCTGATTAGCACCTACACTAAGACGCAATAACCTTTCAAGCAAAAAGCAGCAGAGAACATGTACCTTAACAAATATAAAGCAATAACAAAAGAGGGCAATAAGAAATCTATTTGAGTGTTTCCACTCAGCACACGTACATCACCAAAAAAAGCAAACTTTTCTTGAATTGCCTCTTGTAGGCGATCTTCAGCTTCATCTTCAGATAATTCTGGATTGTAAGAGTAGACAGGAGAAAAGTATTTGTAATCCAACAACTACAAAGATATGCCAAATGTAAAGAAATAGAAATACATTCGTGCAGATATGCACCTAGGAAAACATCAAATCAAATGACCTTTTTGAACACATGAATCCAGTAGAAACAGAAAATCGGATAAACATAGGGAAATAACACAGAAAGTGTTTTTAGAGCAACATAAAAAAGAATCGTTATATCACAAAGATTGAAATGGAAGCCAAATCACAGACGTTGGTAAGCATAAAAACACAATACATGTCCGCTTCACAGAACACCCGTCCACTAGCAACCAAGAAACTAGGAAGGATCTCTGGTAAACACCATACAACAATGTCACTATTAGAAGCAGGAGGGTGCACGGCATTTTTAAATGTCGCATTTCATTGAAATCATGATGACATCAAGACTGAGGATCTTATGGCTCATAAGATGAAAAAGCTTCTTTATCACCTTGCTCACTTCAGAAGGTTGCTCCAATTTTGTGGCTTCAACAGGTTCTAGAGATAAGTCATTACCTGGGAAAGGTTTTTGACTAAGATTCCCTTTCCCAAAATGTTCCCTTCGTAAATTGAAGCCCATAGTTTGCTAGTCAGCTATATCCTTACTTAAAGGTGACATGTGAACAAGACAGCTAATCAAGGTAACAGTGAAATTCCAAAAATAAATAAAGGAAAAAAAATAAACAAATAATGAACCCCCATTTGGGAAGATTGAATCTAGCTAGTCAAGATGCTGACTATGAAAAAAAAATATTACACTAAAGGATCTGGTGTGTTCGAGTATTAAACAATAAGATCATATTTGAAGTGTTGAAAGCGTAAATCATATGAAAATGAACTTCATAGACCCATTTATACAGTTTTGATTCACGAAATGGATTGAGCCTTTCTTTTACTCTTCTTTTGAGTATTCTACAGATCTATAGCTTACTCCAGATCCCTTGGTCTTTTGGCAGTGTAAAAACATATTATTTCATATAATCATCAGAAAAGGCCTCTGACAACCCTAAAGAACATTTACATGCACCATTGAGGAGATAACAATTGTTTCTCAAAGATCTATTACCTGCAACAGCACCAATGGTTTTCTCCACGTTTGGTAAACTTAGTTCTGTGCGAACACCTTCTCCACCAACAGCAGGCCCCCATTTGAAAGGACCTGCACTTAAATCAATAAACGCCCACCTGGCAGAGACAGAACCGAATGAAGAATGAGTTGAAAGAGAGAGTAAGGGAGGTAGGAATTGACAGACATTAACACCCACACATAGAGGGAGGAGGGAGGACCTGTCCTTGCCAATCCATGTATCTGTGAGACATTCTACATGAAGACCGCTGAAATCCCAAGATTTCAGAGCCTTATCCAAAACAAGCTTCATATCATCGTTCTCCGCCTTTAACAACTTGGATCAACAAGAAGATGCATAATCAGAGTGACTATTAAGGCAACGAGTTAAGTAAGATATTTATCCTAGAAGTGAAAAAATAACTCTATACAGTATTTACCTGCATAACCTTGCTCTGAATTTTATCACCAGTTTCCTTCCCTTTATATAGACTCTCCACATTGTTCAGGGCATCTTGGCAGATATTATACCATTCTATCTGGAAAACAAAAAACTAACAAATGAGAACAAGCTAGAGAAACTGTCATATACAAACAACAATAACAGATAAAAATTATTGGATCTTTAGTATTTCAAAGAAAAAGAAGACCAAGGTGTGAACTGAAAGAGTTGAAATCAACTTGTCATAGAGGAGGTAGAAACTTAGTAGTCAATAAATTTCACCATATGAGAACTGTTGCACTCTTCACTCCTGGCAAACTTCCACAAAGTTTCTCGCATAGCATGTTATCCAACTGAATATTTAAATGAACATACAAGGTACATACTAGAACTCAAGATGATGAGAATTCTACAGCCAAAATCATCCAGACACAGCAACATTATATTACGAACAATCCAGATCTTCTACCCAACCAGAATAACCGTGTCTAAGAAGCATATATAGTCAATGCAACTGGGGGAGAGTGTTAGATTATGTAATTCTAATCTGTGCAGAGGACATTCTCTCACAGCTGAACAAGAAACACGTTCAGTATCTACAACGCCCAAAACAGATGAGCACTTTATCCTTTTGAACTTCTCCCCATTATTCTTCATCTTTAGAATTCAAGAACTGCCCATGCATAGCAAATAGACAACAGAAGATTTTACATACATAATGTCAATTGTTATATTTGCTCACAAGATTTTTTTTTCCCTCAAGTTTCCAACCAATTCTACAACTCACAGAGAAAACCGAAATACCTAATTGATGTGAAATAAACAAAAAGAACCCACTATAAAGAGAAAAATGGAGCATTACTAATATTCAAATGCCAATAAGAATGCTTACTGTATCAGTTTCATCAGTTATCGTCCACGCAAACTTTGCCATGGGATGCTTTTCATACAAAGGTCTCTTGATTTTATCAAGAGCTAGCAAAAAAAAAAAATGTGCCATCAACAGGAATTCCAGCTGGAAAAACATTTGCTACATCTGCAGAGAGAGAACAAATATCGAATTGCAATAAATTTCTTACCAACAATAACACTTTCTGGAGCACTTCCAGACTGAAGAATTCTTGCTTGCAAGTCCTTATTCTGTCATACAAGTATTCTTAATATTGGCTTTCTGAAAGACTAGAAACGCCAAAGTAATAAGAAAGGAACAAGTTTTCACCCATTATCAAGTTTGAAACCAAAAGCAGAAAAGAAGAGTGTTCTAAAATAAGGAAACCAAAAGGGAACTGCAATGCACCTCCTTCAAATAGTTTATTTCTGATCCAGACAAACCCCTCCTGCAAGAGAAAAAAAGAAACCATTAAGATAACACAGTTCGACCAATGCATAATGAACCTTGAACTGATAAGGTCATCCTCAAGATCAACAGATCGTAGAAGAAAATACTCCCGTTCAATTCAATACATCAATTAAAAAAGGGAAAAGGGTGGGATGGGGGAAGAAATTAGAGTTGCCCTATGAAACAGAAAGAATACACCATGTCAGACAATGTAATATGGAAGACTAGGGCACTTCTCAAAGTCTCTTCTTTCTCATGAAGGCGACTCTCGCAACTCGGGACATTGTTCTTCTTTGTATCTTTTGGTGTGTTTAGAAGGAAAGGTATTCTAGATATTTTGAAAATACAGATTTGCAAGTACATAGGCCAATTTCAAGCAAATATTTAAATTGACAGCTCGAGACCTCTAAAGTCTACTTTTATTCAAGAAAAATTTTAAACTCATAACGGGTGTACTCACCTATAGCCATATTTAGTTCTTTTCATGTCACGTTTGGGGTTCAGAATGAATATATTGTATGCATTATCTAGCTGTAAGTATTCAAGGAGGCTGGTGAAGAAAACACCCATCATGTCTACATCAACTTGCCAACGACCAGCACTGTCGTTTCTGTACACACAAGAAACGAATGGGAAATTAGGTCAAACGAAAACCGAATAACAGTTTATTTAGTATTAATGGCCATAGATAATGAAACAGCAGAAAGCAACAGAGCGCTCATCAGAAAGAGAAACAAAGACAGTTTGTAATGTTCCAAGCTTCAAGTTCACACGAATTATTTTTACTTAATAATTATCTTTTTGCTAATTCGAAAAGTCAGTTTCACCAAACATTAATTTACAAAGATGCAGAAAAACTAGATAGAAAAACTAAGTAGAACTATGAAAAAAAAAAACAAGGAAATGGATAAGAAAGAAACACTGATGGGGATCACCTCTATGGAAAAGTTTATAGCTGACACATTAAGAAGACTTAACTTGAACATTTGCTTTTAGTTGTTTAGGAGTTATTTTATTTCATAAGCAAGTATTTCTATGTCAAGAAACTGTTGGCCGTGATGTTACTTCCCCATTTTAATTAGATTTTAACTCCTTTTCGAATTACAGTTTCCACTTTGTATACGAGGCTAGTGAGACAGTTATTCAGACTATTGAACTGAACTTTAAGACTAAAGAATACTGGGAAGCCTCATTCTCTCTATGCCTATCCCATTTCTCTCTCTTCTTCTCTCCTTTGACTTCTTCCTCTTCTCTTCTAATTTTACGTCTGTTTCTCTCATCTATTCTAAATTATTTCTCTCATTGTTTCCTCTTTTTTTTTTTTTTGGAAGGTTCAAGAATATTAAAATCCAAAATATTACGATGACATGCAAAAGGCATTCCTCCAAACAATTTCTCACAACCCCGGAGAAAACAATAACAACCAGACTAAGATAAAAGCTAGCAGCCAGACAAACTAACTTCAGACTTGTTTGCATAACTAATTCAAGCAAAACTGAATAATACAGTCCTCAGAACTGGTAGGCTAGCCTGTGTGGTTAACAAGACGCATGTGAACAAACGGACTTGCACAGAATCTATCGTGTAATCCACCAACGACTGTACACCTGCCAAGATCTTCAAATGAGATACGAATACGGCAGCCTGAAATTCACTTGTCTGCAGCAGCATGTAGGGTTTAACTAGCACCTACCTTTGAGTCCTTCCCAAATTACCAATTTAACCTATTTTAGTTAAATTACTCTTCACCGCCCAACCCTTTAGTCCTTTGGAAAGCATGAAGAACTTGAGTAATACCTATATCCTCCCTTAGCGAAGCCCTCACCAATCTACCGCAAGCTTAGCTGGGGGTTGTGAATAAGGTCAAAAGTACTCCAAAGGCACAAAGGTCCACCCTATAAGAGACAGCCGAAGACATGTAGCTCCATGTAGACTAGAGCCAACCACCTTCAGGCCCCTATAAATAGAGGGCTTCCTTATCCCCCTGAGAAAAAGAAAACCTTAGACAATACTCAGTTCTCGTGCTCTCAGATATCTTCTGCATCAATGTAACTTGACGACTTCACTTGAAGCCACCACGAGAATTTCCTGCTACAACCTAGGTATCAGCATACTTCATAAACAAATGCCAACCTTATTTCACCTATCAGGTCAAACCCTTCCATGTATAGCTGATAACTGTCAATTTCACAATAGAAGTTACTGTTTATTCTCATATAAGTTGCTTCTCAACACATTGCAACTAGTAAGTGAATTATGTAAAGATCCCACATCGATGGTGTAAGCTATTGGTGTGTTGTATATATGCCTTGGGCTCCCTTCCCTCAATAACTAGCTTTTGGGGATGAATTCTCCTAAGGTATGTTACAAATGGTATTAAAGTCATACACTACACCTTCAACATGTGCCTCATGAGGAGTTGACACCGGGATTGCAGTGTTTGTCCAGTACTAGTTTACAAGAGCAAAGGCTTCCTCGAGAGCAAAAGGGGTGTCATAGTTAGAGCCAAGACTAAATAGAGTTAGTACAAATACCACACATGTGGCGCAAAAGGGGGTGACATCGGTATCGCCGAGACTAGAAAACTAGTGCACAGCCCACCAACTTGGGCGCAGGTTGCGGATCGTGGTGGATTGTAAAGATTTCAAATCGATTGTGTAAGCTATTGTTGTTTGTATAAATGCCTTGGGCTCCCTTCCCTCAATAACTATCTTTTGGGGCTAAGTTCTCCAAAGGTAAGTTACATTTTCGCATGAATACTGCAAGACAATAGAATATAAAATGTTGTAACCAATAAGTTGTCTGAATTAAAGTAAAAGATATGAAATAAGAAAAGGATCTGGCGACCTATAAGTCTCAAATTTGGGATCTTCCATGAACCAAAACATAGATCTAGAAGTGTTATACCAATTGTGTTTCCCGACATCTTATTCATTTAGTCTTAGTTCACCAAAGGTGGTACAAGGACAAAAAGCATCTGAGAACTACATGCTGTCTATTTAAAATAATATTTCAAGAAGATTATATTGTTGTTTTTCAATTATATAATAACAGAGACTGGTTTCGCTCTTATTACTCTGTGTTTAATTTGATCTTTATTCATGCAGGCATACTGAAGTACAAATATTGTTATAACCAAGTAAACTGTGTAAAGATTTGAACCTGGGAAGGACAAAATGAAGGTTGTGGTATTGAATTTCGACTTTCCAACTCCGGATAAACTTTAAACCTGTAGACAGAATTATCAATGCAATAGACTACAGATTAAGAAAGTTCAACTAGCATAAAACTTAAAGAGGGATCATGGTTTGGTCCCAATCTGTCTACATCCCTCATTGAATGACTAAATTAACAAACTTGCAAACCAATGTTGTACTTCCTCCGTCCACAAATAAATTGTGCAGTCAAAATTGCACAAAATTTTAGACTAAAATTAAAAAGCATCATTTTTTGAATTTTGAATGATTAAATTACTAAACTACCCCTAAAAGTTTTGTACTATTATTCTTATTCTAATGAATATAAGAGAACAATATTGATATTTTATTAATTTTTAAATTGAATCAATATCTAAAAAGTAAAATATATAATTTATTTTTTGACATTTAAAATATTTGACTATACAATTTATTTATTCATGGAGGAAGAAAATATATATATATATATATATATATTTCTCATTTGACGAATCAAATGAGGGTATCTGTTGATTTAGAAAGTCTTGACGGAAAATTTGATTTTAGGGACCATGATGATGTAATGACTTCTCATTTGACGAATCAAATCAAGGTAAATTACACTTTGCCCCTTGAGGTTTCTGATAATTTCATAAAACCTCCAAGGCCTTCTACAATTACACTTTCTTCCCCAAGGTCTATATGTCCGTTCCACTATACCCTCAAATATTTTGAGGGAAAAGTGAAAGTTAGATTATTTGTCAAAAAAACTAAAATATTTCCAAAAATACCCCTTAAAAAGTGTCATTTGTCTAGTTTTTTGTTCTAATTTTTTTTAAATGCATTGTATATATAATATGATACACTTTCCAAAACAAATATGATGAACTTCTTTAATTTTACAAATGTGAGGTTCAAAACTCATAAATTAAGAAAATGAGTTAGGTTAATATGGTCTTTATACATGAAAATAAAACTTGGGTTATGACCCAGCAAAGTGTAATTTCCAATACCTCAGGGGATAATTTGAAGTAATCAGAAACCTCATAACCTTGAATAAAATATATCAGAGAGAACACAACGGAGATCCTCTTTGTCCTAAAACGAAGTTTGCGTTTCATCTTGAACCCGGCTGAGTTGAGAGAGAAAGAGAGAGAGAGAGAGAGAGAGAGAGAGAGGAGGCACGAACGCAAACGGGTTGGTAAAGGTAAAACTTTTAGAGTTCGTTTCAATGTCTCATCCCATAGATCACACGCTAAAATTGGTTTTCACACATACCCATTTCTTAATTTTCCTTGAAATTGTCAAATCTATTCTTTATTTTTTTTTGCCCCCTCAACTCCTTATTTCGGGTGGCTTTTACGTTATCGGTTTTATTTTCTCTGAATTAATGTTTCTGTTTTTCTGTTGGGATCTAATTCTTAGCTTCGTGTTGAGAATTTCATTTTTGAGTTACCCATGTGAATAATTTTTTGATAGGGATGGGTTTTTAGCTTCTGTTTAGGACTTTAGGTTAAGATTTAGAATTGTGAATTACTCAAAAAAGAATATTTAATTGTGTTAATTTGATACCCACAAAAGAATCTAACATTTCTTCGGATATTTTAGGATCAAATTGTTAGCTTTATGTTTGGGTTGAGAATTTGGATTTTGAATTACCCTGAAGATGAGTTTTTAATTGTTGTGGGATTTTTAAAATGGGTAGCCTTATGTTTAGGTTAAGTAGTACTATTAGAATTACGACTTATTACCCAAAAAGAAAATATAATAGTGGGGATTATATATCTTTAACTGTGAATGTTTTTTTTTTTTTTTTTGGGCCTTTAGGTTTTTGAATGTCACAATTTGAAACCCGAAAAAGAATTTAATATTTCTTTTGATCCATTGTTCTGAGTTGTGGTTGGTTTTTTCAATTGATTAGCTTAATGATTTAGTTAAGAATTTTCATTTTTACTGACCGAAAAGAGGATTTTAGTTGTGATTTGATTTTTGATTGGTTAACATTATCTTTAGGTTGAAGATTTTGATTGTAGCATAACTAGAATGAATTTCAATTGTGCTTGGTTAGCTTTATGTTTACGCTGAGAATGAAAATTGTAAATTCACTCCAGAATTATTTTGTTATTTGCAATTATATTTCAAATGGTTATCTTTGTGTTTCGGTTTAAAACTTTTATTGTTAGTTACCCAAAAAATAATTTAATTGTAGTCAGATTTTTCAAATGGTAATCGTGACTTACCCCAGAAAGAATTTTATTTCAGCTGATTTTATGCCTTTTCCTTTCTGAATCTGTTGTTAATTTTGTGCATTATGGTTAAGGGCATATTTTTAAATTTTTCTCGGGAATTTACTGCTACTTTTCCCATACTAGTTTCTTTTTGAGTTTTTAATTGCATTATTACCACAAAGAAACATGCTTTTGTTATTCAGCTTAAGTAGTGAGCAATCGCCTCTCTAGCTTATTGTTAAACATTAATTTCTGAAATTAGTTGGAAATTTTTAATAGTGTCATTTAGTATGGTGTAGTTTGTCCATCTCTTTTCCTTTTTTCCTTTTTTTGCTTTGAACCCTTTCACTTGCAAGATGGCTTTGTTGAAATGTTGTTCAAGAATCTCCCCTGCAATGAAAACTCTCGGAATTTGAAATTCAAAATGTGAATGAGAAGGGAAATAATATTCACATAAATTTGAGTATGTAACTTCATGTAAGAGACACTTTCTTGACACAACGTAATATCTACATTCTCAATAAGGACGTTTTAAGTCGGATTTCCAAGAGGCCAATACCCTAATTACTACTAAAGCAATTCCTATAATAGATACATTCCGTATCCGGTCCAAGCACATAGGCTACCTTATCAAATCCAAAATTTTTCAAACGTGAAATCATTCTTTGGTTAAGTTTCACCATTCATTCCCTCGATAGAATTATAAGACGCCATTTTGTTTCGTCTTTTTTACAGGGTTCGTGTCTCCTCTAATTGAGCAAAGGGCTTTACTTGAGGCCTGAAGGCTTGAAGAGGGATAAAGTTATGGAGTTTGAAAATAACAGTTGGATATGGGACAGTGTTTACTATCACCTGTTTGGTGTCATAATGCTCACTGCGGCTCTACTTGGCTTGTCGACAAGTTATTTTGGTGGGATTAGCGTCCCTGGTTTGCCGTATTTCTTTCCAGACCTGAGCATTTTCCAAAACCAGAAACAAGCAAAGAAACGCGTACGTGTGTACGTGGATGGGTGTTTCGATTTAATGCATTATGGCCATGCCAATGCTTTGAGACAGGCAAAGGCTTTAGGTGATGAATTGGTGGTCGGAGTAGTTAGTGATGAGGAGATCATTGCCAACAAGGGGCCACCTGTTTTATCCATGGAGGAGAGGTATATATATACCTAGCAAAGTCTTTTATTATTTGTTTTGTGATAAAATTCAGCGGACAGATTTGAATTCTCTGGCATGTGTGGTTAAGGGAAAATGAGTACTTATGCTGTACTTTGGGAAAATATTAAAGATTTGTTCCTAATAAGCCTTTTACCTAATCAACCTTTTTTACTTTAGAAAAATTTAATGCATTTGGCTCCGTTGTCAATATTTTTTGTATTGAAATGTATGGAAGCTTTGGAAACTTTGGAAACTTTTTAGTGTCATTTCCTTCACATCCTAGTCCCAAAAAATTATTCTGAACATTTTCAAAACCAACAAAACAAATTCTTTGGGTGTATAATACTAAATTTCAGGAAATTTCTTTAATAACTGTTTTGAGAACGGAATTGGGAAGCAAATTTCTTTATGTGTAACTGTTTTCAGAAAAATAAAAGACTTTCTAGTGTCATAACAAACTGCAAATTCATTTTTCCATTATCATTTCGAAGCATACTGGCCTAAGTTTGAGGTCCTTTTCAGGTTGGTTCTTGTTAGTGGCTTGAAGTGGGTAGATGAGGTCATTGCTGATGCTCCTTATGCTATTACAGAAGAATTTATGCATCGTCTCTTCAACGAGTATAAGATTGACTACATCATACATGGTGATGACCCTTGCTTACTCCCAGATGGAACTGATGCTTATGCCTTGGCAAAAAAAGCTGGACGTTACAAGCAAATTAAACGCACCGAAGGTGTATCCAGCACAGATATTGTAGGTACTATAGCTCTCTTTAGACCTCAAAATTCAAATCCCCCCCTCCCGCCCGCCCCCCCACACTTTATAATACATAAAAGAAGACTTGTTTGATTCAAATGTCTTTGGATAAGCTTCTTTGCTCATAACTCGTTGGGTCAAAGACGTTTGCTGAAGAAGCATGCTGAAAAGCAGAAGCTGACCAATGTTTGTTTGAGGTGAAAAGCATAGAGTTTAAGCAGGCTAAGCAAACAAGTTCGAACCCATTCAAAGCAATGCAATCTTGATATTGTTCGTGCACATGCATTTCATACATGATGTATAACTTTGTTTGGAGAAATGCATTCTTGATATTTCCTGTGTTCACCAGGGGTGCATCAGGTGCTCTTTATCTATTGCTTATTGTGTGGAAAGCGAAAAGGAAAGTTTTTCAGTAGTTCCGTTTTAACTTTATAACTTTATGAAACATGAAATGTATAGGACGAATTCTTGCTTCTGCAAAGGATGTGAAAGTTAAAGGAAGCGAATGGCTTATTCATGCTGAACTTCAAAAAACTAGCGGCACTCAGAGTGAGGACTTGCATGCCAAGAGACGCAACGTGTCTCATTTTTTACCTACCTCCAGAAGAATTGTTCAATTTTCAAATGGCAACAAGGTATGTGCAGTTCTACCATCCACGTATTCATGTTAAAGATAGTCAAGTTAATACCACCACTTCAGGGCACATGTTTCTTTCACTTAAGAAATGTGTTCTTTTACCATATCCTGGATGGGACTTCAAGGGAAAGAGGACATAGGACTTTAGAGGCACATGTTTCCCTCGCTTGGACAAGTCACAAACATTCTTTCTTTTGTATAACCTGTCCAAAATAAAAGTTAGGATGTAGAAATGCAATTAAATGAAAGAGTCTATTTTAATTACTCATCATTGTCGAGTTATCTACTTCTTTTCAAGTCTTCCGATGCATAGTACAATCCATTATTGTAATATATTTACTCCTTTGGCATCTATTGAAGGGAGCATACTTTTCAAGTGGAACTTGTTAACATCTGATTTATCTCATTCTAGGGTCCTGGTCCTAACGCTCGTGTTGTGTACATTGATGGAGCATTTGATCTTTTTCATGCTGGTCATGTAGAGGTACGTATTATCATCATGTGGTTTTACTTTAAATGTATCAGTTTTCTCTCTCCTGTGAGTACGTATTATACGTATTGTAGAACATTTATTGTTGAAACTTTTAGTGGATAGAAATTGTATGAGAATTTGCATAATTATCTCATCTCAACTCAGGTTTACTAATTAAAAGTTCATCTCCCTTTATGTTGGATAACAATTTTTGGTGGGTGCATTTTTTCTTCGTGCACAGATCCTTAAAAGTGCCAACCAACTTGGAGATTTTCTACTTGTTGGCATTTACAGTGACCAGACAGTGAGGTAATAAAGATAAACTTAAAAGTACCAATGTACTGTTTTTTAAGGAGAAAAAGGATGTACCATAATGAATACATTATATAGCATATTATTCAGGAATTTATTTTCTTTTCAAATTTTTTTCTTATTCTTAAAAGCCTGACATGGCTAAGAGTTGCTATTGAATGCAGCGAACAAAGAGGGATGCACCATCCTTTAATGAATCTGCATGAGCGTAGTCTAAGTGTATTGGCTTCCCGTTATGTGGGCGAAGTCATCATCGGTGCACCTTGGGAAGTCACGA